>JAJEJO010001963.1:193367-302446 GCA_020662805.1 Glaucomys volans
CTCCCTTCCAACATGGTGTATCACAGGTTCAGAAATTTCCATTAAGCCTGTCCAATTCATTTTTTCCTGCCTAAAAAGAAAGCTGGGCTATTAAAACCAACCCTCTGTGTCTCCAATATAGAGGAATGATTTGAGAGATGAAGAAATGAAAGAGAAAGTAAGATAGGATTTTCAGAGGGAATGGATGACCTTCAGAGAAAACTACACAACAGGTCCCTGTGGAAGTCCCACACCTTTATCACAGATAGTCTATGGTCAAAGCCCAGTTTCTCCCTCACAGACTAAAAAGAGTAAGAGTTGCCAGAATAAGTCAGGACAAGTGAACACAAGGGCCCAATTATCTTTGAAAACAGTGAAGTTTCCATAGGTTCACCTTCACTCCAGGAGAATATTTGAAACCCATAGGAATAAGAAAGATCTCCAAATGGTTGGAAAAACTCCTAGCCCACATGTTTTCAGTGGCCTTTGGGAAAACAGATTGGTCTACTGTAACCAGCCATGACCCTTTTTAAGTCCTGCTGTTCCCCAGCCACATGACGTCATATCAAATAAAAGCATATTGAACACCCAATATATCCAGTCCTGGAAGAGCAGTTAAGGGCATGACAGATAGGCCTCAAACAGGTGAGGGAAAAAATTCATCAAGAACACACTACAACCAGTTGGAGGTGATGGAGCTGCCTCCATTGAACATGGATAAGATGCAAAGAAATACCATCGTGCACCTGTGCATACCAGGATGCTAATAATCCCACTTTAACATGATGTCCAACATCTGAAACTGCAGATCCTCTTAGCATGACTATAAGAATGTGGAGAGTGAGTTATTGAAGATAACTAGTAAATTCCTAGGAGAGATCCCAGAAGACAAAGTGCTTTGCAGTGAAGTCATTGAACAGGAACAGATGGAAAGGAGACAGCAAAGATCCATCTATTCTTTCATTCCCACCTTTCTGTTTCCTTATCTCTCACATGACTAGCCAATGGGAAAAAGCAGAAATGAAGGATGGGAAGAGGCACTGGAAACTTTAGCAGCTCCTCAGTACTGAAAATTATGCAGAACAAGACTATAGTAACTGACATTGTTCTAAATTGATCTGTTCCCTTCACTTCCACACCTGAATAGTCAAAAAAGTAAGACAAGCTACAGGACCACACTTATTGCCTAATTGGATAGTCGTATACAATATTTTCAAAGGCAATACAGACCTGGCTCTTAATAAACAATAATAAAACAAAACAGAGTCCACCAAATAAAAGCATCAATCACTTTAAAAAAAATCTGTAAAGTCTTATAAAAAGTGAGTATTCCACCTGGAATGGCATAAAAGAAACACAAACATGCTACACAGATTACCCCTCACATGCCACTCACACCACACATTTCTGTCATTATGCTTTCTGTTATCCTAAAATAAATGAAGCGCCTGTGGGTGCTCAAAGCTCATATATTTTTCCCACTCTCACAATGGCTTTATTTATTTTATCAAGTTTTCAAAACAGTTTACCACCAGCAGAAACCTAATGAAGCAAGCTTTAGCCTTAGGGAGATATTTTTAATTACAGAAAAAGGAAGTCATGAGAACGTAATTACTAAAAAGAGATTTGTACCTACTTGTATTTACTTTACATTATAGTATGGTTATTTTCATTGAGTAAAGACTGTAGACAGAGAAAAAAATCCTATGCAATTACTGTTGATACCACCACCTGAAAGGGCAAGTCCCTCACTTGCCCACGTGTGAGAAAATTCAGTGACAAGCAACTGACATTCCATCCAAGCAGAAAAGAAGGTATGCGGGCCCTGAAAACAAATTAATTAAAACACAGAAAGACATCTGTAATCTCCAATCATTAAATGCACATAAGAGGGAATATAAAGATCTATAGGAATCTCTGAGGAGAAAACCAGAGTGACCTTGCAAAGGATTTAAATATAAAAATAATAAACTAAACATAATAATAAATACAAACAGCAAATGTCAATGGCTAATCAGCTAGTAAACCATTTGATCCCCGCCATGATTTGGGTCACACGTAGAAACAAACCCAGACTTCACAGCAGTGCATTTCAACATGAAGAACAGTCAATAAAACCTGAAAGGAGGAAGCACAGCTTCCCTGTGTCTCTGTTAGTGGCGCTGTCAATTACCCACAGGGTACAGCAGAGGCTGAGAAACAAGACTGACCTCTTTCAACAATGTGAAAGCTTTCGCCAGCCCAGTCTAATAAACACATGTTCCCAATAAGTTCCCCAATGAATAAGCCCCTTTCAAAAGAGAAGCAGGGCTCACAGGAACACTAACCTCTTGATTAAAAATCACATACTTAGTCAGTGGACTGTGAAGGTCTCCCCCAATTCGCATGCTTCAGGCTGCATTCACAATCAATTAGTTACATCAAATCCCCTTTTGTTCCCCTCCAGTGACTTTTTATCACCCTGTTACTTGACTCCTAAACAACTGCCTAAGCTGGCTTTCAGCCAGATTTCCTGCGACATGTGCCCCTCCCGGACCACAGAGTCAGCCTACAGAGATGGGCCCAAACTTCTGGAGCTTCCATAATACGATAGATAGGGAAATGTCTTCAAACTAGTTCCCCAGATCAACTATGACAGCTATAATATTTGTTTAATCAAAGAGGTTCCCTTGCTCCTTTTCTTGAAGTTTTTGCCAAGCATCCTTCTTTTATATGTTCCAGAACTACTTAAGGAAGAGCATATTCAGTTGAGGACAAAGACATCCTGGTTATATAATCTCCCTTTAATCACTTAAAGTACCTTGAGCATCTGCCTTTACCATTTCTGAATCTCACATTCCTCACTTTCTGTAGTTACACAGTACATGTTAGTCAGTTTTCCATCACTGTGACAAATACCTGAGATATGCAAATTACAAGAAAGAAACCTTTGTTTTGGTTCAAGGTTTTGGAAATTTCAGTTCATAGTCCCTGGGCGCTGCTACTTTGGGCCTGGGGTGTCAGAGTACATCATGGCAGGAACAGGTGGTGGATGAAAGCTGTTCACCTTCTGTAAGCCAGGAAGCAAAGAGAAGGGGCCAGGGTCCCAATATCCCCTTCAAGGACACACCCCCAATGACCTCACTGCCTTTCACTAGGCCCCACCTCTTAAAGGGTCCATCACTTTTGAAGCTGGCAGCCAAGCTTTAAGCACACCAGCCTTTGAGGAACATTTGAGATCCAAACCATAACAGTGGAGTTTAAGTAATTCCATGTCTATTTCAAAAGATTATTAGTTTGTAAAACAGGATATCCAAAAACTGATCGGCTTCCTTGGATCACACTTTATCCCAAATCACTCTCATTTTTAATGAGTGTTCAAGCCCCACCCACCTCTAAGTTCCATCCCTGAAAGAAGAGGAATTGATAGCTGATGATCCATTCTAACTACTCAAAATTCCTCATGTTTTCTGCACTGTCCCAGTTTATCTGAATGTATTTCTGCTGACAATGCGATACTCAATAATTTCAACAACATTCCTACAGCATTTTCAATTATTACTTTGCCAGTTTACCTTCTATGCCATTCCTCCTTCCAAACCACAAGCTAGAATTAACCAAACTGTCTGTTTCCTTTCAGGGGTCACTGAGCATTGCCAGGGGGAAATCACATAAATATGCTAATTGGATCCATCACAAAATTATGAGATTCAACTCCAGCTACTCCATTTATTTATCTTTCCTTTGCTTCCTTTCCATAGCCTAAAAAGTAGTTATTTATAACTTGAATCACTAACTGCAAGATCTAGCTCCCTACTTCTGCACTCATTCTGATAACTGTCAAGAAAAACAAAAAAGACTTTAGCTCTGAACTCCCTCAACTGCCCTCTTCTTCCCACCTTCTCTGCCAGAATGAACAAACTCATGTTGGCATTGCTTCTCACTTCCAATGCTATGCCCTCCTTCAGTGAGTGCCCTTCACATCTCTTCCAAAACCATCCCTCAATTTCATCTTCTACTTCTATTATGTTCTACTCCTCAGCCTTATTCCCCCTTCTGTTTAAGATATACACTCAAATTTCCCTATCCCACCGTATTGCTCACTGGGTTCCATGCTTAGCTCCCCTGATTCCCTTCAGCAAATCTTTCACTATGTCATTGTCTTATTCTCCTAATTTTTAAAAGCTTTATTCTAATATTCTGCTTTTATTGCATTTCCTTCTTGCTCTCTGAGCTCTATTTGAGGTAGATCATCAGGTCCTTGGCTGTGCCTATCACCTCTGCGTGATATCTTTCACAGATCCAACCCCATTCTGAACTTTTTAGCTAAGCTCCAACATCACATATTAAACACTCAATTGTACCACTTGAATCATTCACAAGCTAATAATCATGACAATATTGGTTAGGATGCTTTTGGATACAAGTAATAGGAAAGCTCTACTCATTCTTAGACCATAAATGAATTTACAGCCCCATGGAAAGAGAGGTAGAGCCGTCTATAGGCACTGTTCAGACATCAAAGCTCTGGACCCTTCTCTCTGCATTTTTCTAAATTCTGCCCTCCTCCACATTGACTTCATCCTCAAGCTGGTGGCAAAAGGGACATAACAATTCTATGTGTCACCTTCAGACATTACATCATCCATAAAAAGAAGCATATCACTTTCTTTAAGAGAAAAACTATAGAAGTTCCATTGAATTGGATCCGTGTTCATTTATATACCAATTATTAGCAAATAAAATGAGATTGCCATAGTTAGCTTAACCAGGGTCTCTAAGCTTGAAACCATGGACATTTAGAACTACGTAATTCTTTGTTGTAGAAGGTTCTCCTATGCATTGTAGATGTTTAGTGGCATCTGTGGCCTCTACACATTACATGCCAGTAGCACCTAATTGTCTTATGACAATCAGAAATATCTCTAGCCTTTGCCAAACGTACCCTAGTGGGAAAAATCACTCCTGGCTAAGAATTACTGCCTTAGATTGATCATGATCTATCTTTACAATATGGATGAGGGTCATTGCTATGGACTGAATGTGTCCCTTAAAATTCATGTGTCAGAATCGTAGTAACTAGTGCAATGGTATTGGGAGGTGGAGCCTTGTTGGGGTAAAACAATAGCCAGTGTCTAGGAAAGCTTACTATTCTAGGTAGTGAGATAAGAAAGACTCTAAAGAACATGATAGCAAAGGAAGCAAAGAGGGGAGACTGATCCCTTGCTTTGTCTCCAAACTTTAGGTAAGGATCAAAGCATTGACCTTGGTCGTAAAGTAAAACATCTAAAGAAATCCACCTGCAACCCATCCTACATACCCCCTGCTTGCAGGTGTGGGGCAGTCCTCCATTCTGTCCCAGCCTACTACCATGAAGGAGTATGTGAGTAAGAAAATGCCCAAACCCTCTCCTGTTGAGTTCTCCCAGTTCTTTCTTTGGGATCTGAAAATAGTGTGGTAGAGCCCTCAAAGGCCTGGGTTTGCACAAGCCTCCTGGGAGGTGCTCGGGTCCTAAGAGCTGCACCCTCATGATTGGATTATTGCAAGAGGAAGGCTGGATCACTTGCCATGTAAGGACACAATGTTTGTCCCTGCTAGTCCTCCTGCCTTCTACCATGTAAGGACACAGCAAACAGACATCCACCAGATGCCCAGCACCTTAATCTTGAACTAACCAGCCCCCAGGACTCAGAGAAAATTAATTTCTGTTCTTTATATTCAGTCTGTGGTATTTTCTCTTGATGACACAAATATAAGTAATCTTTTCTTAAATAAGAAAATAAAATTAATCAATGTTCACTAGGTAGGCAACAGTGACCACTACAATGTCAAAACCAAAACTGTTTTCTATTCCACACCTTTAAAAATCCATTTCTTCTTCTGGATTCTCAAAATTGATTGACATTTAAGTATCTATGTACTCAGTGGCCTAAACTAAGAACTCTGAAGTCACCCTGATATTTCCCTTTCTCCAAGTCCAGTCATTAGAGTTCTAATCAATATCAACTATGAAGCACACGGTGAATCTCTTCCTTTTTCTCCATCTTCATTGCCACCTAAATATCTCAGTTCTCTACATGATTCAGAACGCGGGCATGTGTACATTCCTAGACACTATCCAGATCCTCCTCATACTTCAAACTCGGTGACAAACAGGGTATGGAGAGGATGTCTACGAGCAGGGAATGGAGAAGAGGTATCCCCTGACCCCAAAAGATAGTAAACAAGAGAAGCAACTAGGTCTGAAAAATTACGAAAAGGCCACTGACGTGGAAGACAGAGTGTAAAAAAAATAATCATTGCCAAACCAAAGTAGAAACACAGTAGCAACACAAAGAGGTTCAAGGAAATGGAGGGTCGCTGGGGACAGACACTAACAGAGACACGATGGTTTTTAGCCTGTTGTATATTCCTTGGTACACAAGACGCCTGAGTGGAGGACAAATACCAAGAACAAAATTTATAATAGCCTATAAATTGGAAGAGCAAAGTGCAGTTTGTAAGGAGTTAATGTGTTGAGTCATTAACATGTGTTCTCTTTGTCACAGGGATTCTACTTTGGAAATCTTTGCTAGGCAAATACTTCAAATCCAAGAGGAAGTCTGTAAGCACAAGGGTGTTTCTACAGCCTTCTTTATAAATAGTGAAAAAAAAAAAAAAAACAGAAGCAACTTTCAGGCCAGCATAAAAGATTAACTTTATTTTTTTACATTTACTCAATGTAATGAGCTTGAAAAATTGTAGCATCTATATGAAAACACGAAGAGGTACTTACAACACCTCGTATTTATATTCTACTCACAATTACACTAAGGAACAGATAATTGATGAAAGGATCTAGTTAAATATATAAAAAAATAAAATGACTATGCCAGAGTGTCAGAAATCTCTAAACTTCATACTTTCACTATCTTCCAGACTTTTCATACTGTGGTTACATTACGTATTTTTAGGTTTAATTTCAAGTCAGCAAGAGGACAACAGAGGTTGAGTCACACAATTAAATATCATCCAGTTTGAACAGAGGCAGAACAAAACACCCACCTGCAGAAAAGGCTGGGTGTACCACTCCAAGGCAGGGCCTGGTGGCATGCTGGGGACACGACCAGTGGATCTCATGTTTTGTATGGCGCCACGAGTGCAGAATTCAGCTCAGAATTACAGTGGTAAGCGCCAGGAACATTGTCCCAAAGAAAATGGATAAGCTTACAGCAGCTTATGAGGTTTGACTCTTTAAAAACCCCTAAAACAAGCTGCTTCTCACATCCTAAAGGAAGTTCTGGTGCCTAAGCATTTACCCTGTTTGACCAGGGTCAAAAGCACCTGTGATCATCTACCAAACTTCACTGATCCCTCCTGTCCTTCGTAGAGAACCTTAACCATGCTAGCCTGTCTGTCATGATGCAAGAAGCCAGAATTCTAGAAAGTTCTTGTTCCTGGGACTTCATTTTAAGCAGAGACAAAAACCAGTCTTTTAACCTTGGGACAGACATAACAAGTTCCACATTAACACATTGCTTAATCTTATATCCACAGTGAGATCTGTATAAGAATGTTACAGTATGGCTGTCCTCTCTGTCCTTTAGGTTTCTATTTAGCCTCATTTGTCAGGAACAGCTCAGGATACAGCTTTCACCTATGATGACAAAAACTGCTACAGGCACCAAGAAAGAGGAAAGAGCTGCTCAGAGGGCCTGAGCTGGCCTGCGTGTGGCACACTCATAGGTAACTGAGTCTGGTCATCACAAGCATCACTTTAAAGAGGCCCTACACTTAAATGTCCTTTTAGTTTTGTTTCCTGCTCAATCGGGTAGAATGGAATGGTGGCTTTTACTAACTGGCTGTTCCACAGGGGAATGGAGTGAATCCTGGTGATGGGAAGGAACATCCAGGGATTAACTCTGAGACAGTGTAAGGCACACTCCCACGCTGCCACAGAAGTAGTCTGCAGGGCTGGAGAGACAACTTCTTCAATCTTCTACCCTACACTGTTAACAAGTAACAACAGAGCACATTTCTCAGAAATTCCTGTTTGTGTTACATAAGCCGTCTATGCTGGAGCAAGTACCACATTTCCTCAGGATAAAAGAAATCATCACTCCAGGTCCCATTCACAGAACCTGGGTTTCTTGTTCTTTGTGTGTCCCCTTTCTCTTGTAATCCACTTGATCGTCTCTATATTACAATTAGGCAATTGCTATTTTCCATGTTTCACCAAATTTAAAATTTAAAGCTAAATAATTTGTTTTTGCTAAGAATGACTTTTATACTTTCTTGAAAAAAAAAAAAACAAAGAGAGAAAGAAACCCCTATTTATTCTTTTATTCAGTATTCTTCCCGAACGCAGCTCCTGTCAAGCTTTTCTCTACCCTTTGGGGCCTTCTAACCACCTCTGGGGAAAGAATAGTTGTGTTTTTGTGGTGGAATCAGTCTCGTTCCTTCTCAACTTCTCCTCACTATGAAATCTACCAGAATTCACCTCCCTGCTGCGGAAGATTGCAGAAATGGCCACATCGTTTATACATATGCCCTTGGAATGTCACTTTGCCTCTCATCCAGTGGCAGAGTCTATTTACTCCCCCTTTGACTCTGGATTGGCCTCATTTCTTGCTTTGGCCAAAAGAATGTGGTGGAAGTGATAGATTTCCAGTTTTAGCAACAAACCTTAAGAGGGTCTGCACATTTCCTCCTGTTCTCTTGAAACTCTGCTGGCTGGTATGTAAAAAGCCTACGCTAACATCTTGGATGATAGGAACCCATGAGAAACAGGGTTAGCCATCCCAGCTGAGGTCATCCTGAAGCAAAGCACCCCCCAACTTGGTAGCTTATCACAGAGGCTTTTGTGAGACCAGATAAGACCAGAAGACCTGCCCAGCAGAGCTCAGTCAAAACTGTTGACCCACAGAACCAAAAGCTGTATAAGATGGTGGTAGCTTTAAGCCACAAAGGTTTCGGATAACTGCTACACAGGAGAAGGTAACTAATGGAGCTGCCCAGGTACGTTTTTAACAATCCTGACTCTTCTTCCCTACTCTGCCACAAAAAGTCAACATTTTCCATCCATTAAGCTATCCTTCCACTCAAGCACATAATTAATTCTTGGAGTTCAACACACAAATTTTACCTGTTCCTAAAGTAATTGGAAGGGTGTTCTTAAACAAAATGATATCTGTGATGGTTAATCTTGATTTTTTATTTGACTGGACTGAGAGATGCCTAGGAGATTGGTAAAGCACACTTCTGGGTGTGTCTGTCTGTAAGGGTGTTTCCAGAGACCAGTGGCATGCGGGTCAGTGAAGAGAGGGAGGAACGCCCACCCTGAATGCAGGTGGCACAGTCCCATAGGCTGGGTTCTGGACAGAAAAAAAAGTGGAAAGGGGGCTCTTACACGCTCACACACTTGACTCTTCTTGAGCAGTCTCTTAGCTGCTGTCACTGCCTGCAAACATCACATCCCAGTCTTTTAACATGGACTTATACCAGGGACTCTCCAGGGAGCTTCTAGGCCTTCAGCACGGGACTGGGGCTCCATCACTGGTCCTTCTTGTTCTGAGATTTCCAGCTTCTTGAACTGTAGCTGCTGCTTTCCCAGCTCCCCAGCCAGAAAAAGGCCCTTGTGGGACTATCCAGCTTCACCATGCAAGCCAACCTAGTAAACCCCCTCTGGAATACACATTCTCCTAGCTCGGTTCCTCCAGAGAACCCTGACTAACACAATATCAGAGGTGGCATTATGTACATTCTCCCTCAAGAACTAAAATATTTAAAATAATATTAATTTAAAAATTGTCATATGCTATAGAAACAAATCCCTTTCTAATCCTTTTAAGATTATAACCTGCTATGTCCCAGATGTTTTGTAAATCATATCATCTTTTCAATTTTTCTGTGTAGAGATTGGCTTTAATGAGGTTAAAAATTTTGTTCAAGGTCAAAAGGTGAATGAGTGGCAAATATTCAAATTTATGTCTTTCTGACATAGAGCCTCTGTTTTTTGCATTAACACATACCAGCTATCTGCACTGTCGTTTGGAGAGTGACTAACTTGCCTGCACTTCCTAAAGCCTTAGATTTACTAGGTTTGGCATTAACCTGGAGAACACACTCCTTAAGTGTTTCACTTGTTGATTTATTCAGTCAAGTGGCAGATGCAGCTCAGGAATGCGCAATCTGCTGGTTCTGTCATTCTCTAGAGCACTGAATCTCAAGATACGATATGAATCTCAAGATTTACCCACCCACCTTCCAGCTATTTCTCTTCCCACAGGTCATGATATTGAGTTAAGCCACTTTCTCCCACTCATTTACACATGTGTTTTCCTGTCCAGTACATCATCCATCTCTCCCAATGTTCTTACTTTTTCCAGGCTGAAAAAGTGACTGAAGTAGATTGAGGAGGAGAAAGAAAGAATGCAAATCCAAACACGAAAATATTAATTCAGTGTAAGAAGCCAACTTACTTGCACCTATGAGATTCATTCCTGGCTCTAAGTTATACCAATTATAAATTTTCTGGACAAGGTCTACTCCTTTATATTTTGACATCATGGGTGTTCGTTCAATAAATGAACATTGAGGAGTAACAATGCAAAAAAGTGTCAACTGTGCTTATCCCCTCTGGCTTCAAGTTGCATTCAAAGGAATTATCCTTTATGGCATTTAACCTGAACTTTATGTTTTTTCCTTGCTAAAGGCTATTAACATTAATATTGCACCATAGAGGGGATTTTTGTTTTTCTTCTGATAGTCATCTTTCAACAAGTCTGGCTGCAAGTAAATGAGATCAGCATTTCAAGAGCCAGCTATTGTGTGGCTTATTGCCTGTGCTTGCTAAACTTGACTTTCCCCACAGTTTGCCTCCATTTCTATCACTGACTTTATCTTGTAATGAAAATTAATGCTCTGATTTAAATGAGTGATATGAAATATGATCTATTATGCTGCTGGCACGCAGCAGGTTTCACCTCATTACCACATTCTTTAAGAATAATTAGCATCTCGAGGGATGAATTGGATTTTACATACCCAGCATGTGCAGATACTTTGATTTGAAGTTAGAACACCTTTACACCCACTAAGCCTCAGTTATTCATTTATCCAGTCCTGAAAACTGAAATTGCTCTCTGGGGAACACAGATTATGTTATTGTTGAATCAGTGGCAGGCTAGTGGAGCCCACAGATTTTCCACTTACTTAGAAAATTGTGTCTGATTGTCTTACCTTTGTGTTTCTTCCAAAGTTATTTATGCCCTTTAGACACTTTCTAATTTACGATATTAAATAATTGATAGTTAAATACAAACTGAAACATGCCATTTAGTCATTAACTCCAAATAAACTCAATCTAAAATTAATGGCATAAAATGGATCTCACAAAATCTCTTACCAAAAGAAGAAGCAGATTGAGGGGCAGGTAGGAATGATGGAAAGGAATGGAACAGCAGAATTAAATTGCCCAAATTATGCTGTATGCATGTATGAATACATCACAATTAATCCCACTTTTATGTATAATTATAATGCACCAATTTTTAAAAAGTAAATAAATAGAAGGAAGACCAGTTAGAGCAGAAGGGAACAGGGGAGGGAGGAGGAAAGGGAAAAGGGAAGCACTGGGGAATGAAATAGAGAGAATTACATCACATGCATTCATGACTATGTCACAACAAATTCCACTATTATGTATAACTATAATGCACTAATAAAAACATAAAAATTTTTAAAACTAACCAACTTATTCTCAGTAGAAGATACTACCTCCAGTGTACATTACTTTCTTATCATTAGTACCTTTGTTTAATTTGATATCACTTCTCTGAATTCTATTTTCTCTCAAATCCGCTAAACTTTTAGTTTCCCAGTACCTGTAACTATTACCAAACTTGTTTTATTTCTTTAAAGAGAGAATTTTGCTTTATAACCACTCTGACAATTACAAACTCTTGAATTTTTGTGGGTCTTTTCCAGCAGTACACTGCTTTTTGTTCTCGGTGCCTGATTTCCCTGGTGCTGGATGAAATTTGACTATGATTTGCCCATATGAAACATGGAATTATCTGTGAGAATTCTTGGAGGTGTAAGATTGGCATTTGCTTCTACGAGACACACTCAGGACCACCAGTTCTCAGTCCACACCTCCCAGGTGAAGTGTATTAAGTAGCCTATCATTAAAAACACCAGTGTTTGGTATAACTTCTCCAAGATTTGTTCATTTCATTTGGCTTGGTTTTCTTCCACTCAGCACCAGTGATTTTCCTGCAGCCCCCTAAAAATGGAAGGCATGCGGAGTTTACTTGTGGTTTACAAGCTGGCCAAGTTCTGCAACCTAGAATAACATCTGACCAACATCGTCAAGCAGAAGGGGCTTAAAGGTTCCATTGAACTCTCTACATCCTCAATCTCCTCTGAGATTTTGGCCTTATTGTTTTTTGACTTTCTGATTGTTTTAAGGTTACACATGGCTGGGCACAGTGGCACACATCTGTAATCCACAGTGGCTCAGGACACTGAGGCAGGAGGATCATGAGTTCAAAGCCAGCCTCAGCAAAAGCGAGGTGCTAAGCAAATCAGTGAGACCCTGTATCTAAATAACATGCAAAATAGGGCTGGGGATGTGGCTCAGTGGTTGCGTAACCTTGAGTTCAATTGCCGGTACCCCCAAAAAATTTAAAAATAAAAATAAAAAAGATTACATATATGTTCATCCCAGATATTTCAGTTGTTTTAGGGGCAAGATTGGTCTTAGTATCCTAGCCTACCAGATGTTTAATAAGCTTGCTAAAGGGAACATATTCCAAGTGTCTAAAGTATTTATTTTAATTATATCTTTTAATTGCAAGTAACAAACATAGTTCAAGCCACCTCCAATAACAGGGTGTAGTTATAAGGATATGGGTGCAAAGAATCCCAAGAAGAGCTGAACAATCCAGGCCACCAGAAGAGGAGGATCTTTTCACAATGGACCATGGAGATGGGAAGAGCGGGAATAGCAGACTTCATCTCAGAGGTTCTCAAACTTTAGAGAGAATCAGAATTACCTGGAGTGTTAAAACAGATTGCCCAGCAGCATCCACAGACTTAAGGAGAGCCTGATAATCTGCGTATCTACTAAGTTCCCAAATGCTGCTGGTCCAGGGACCACCTTCTGAGAACCACTGCTCTACTGCATCATTGTTCAAGAATGAAGGCTCTGAAGTCACAGTACTGAGATTCTAGTGCTTATCACCCAACTGCTGGATGTGGGAACTTAAACACATCATCAGGCTACTCTATGCCCTAGTTTCCTCATTTGATGACTCGGTTTCCTCATCTATCAAACAAGGACACTGGTAGTACTTGCCTTAAGGAGTTTGTTCAGAAGATTAAATGAAATAAAAGATGTAAAATGCTTACAACAGGGTCTGATATTTAGCAAGCACTTGGCAATATCAGCTTTTATTATTATTATCATGCGCTTATCTTAGGTAAATCATATTTCAGTATTTAAATTCCTTTTTGGTAAATGTCCAATTCTGTTCCCCATTACTAATTTGTGTTTTAATATTCTCTCTCAACACACTTTGAAGATATTCTAGCCCGGGTTCCTTGTAACTATAGTTCATCATAGCACTTTTAGACTCC
The DNA here is from genome assembly GCA_020662805.1 of Glaucomys volans. Lineage (NCBI taxonomy): Eukaryota > Metazoa > Chordata > Mammalia > Rodentia > Sciuridae > Glaucomys > Glaucomys volans. Next base: position 206,946 of record JAJEJO010001963.1, read on the forward strand.
CTATCCCCATCATGACTGTCCTTACTCTAGGGCTTATCTCTTCCCAATTTTTGAATTGATTAGTAACTATTACGAACTTAATTCTGTCTTTAAATTCCAGTTTAAATTTCCACAAAAGAATCTAATAGTTCTCAGCCTACTACAGTGATGAAGCCACATCAATGTTATAGCAGCTCAATTCACTATAGCTAAGCTATGGAACCAACCTAGGTGCCCTTCCATAGATGAATGGATAAAGAAATTATAGTATATATACACAATAGAATATTACTCATCTTAAAAAAGAATGAAATTATGGCATTTCCTGGTAAATGGATGGAACTGGAGAATATCATGCTAAGCAAAATAAACCAATACCAAAGAACCAAAGACCAAATGTTTTCTCTGATATGCAGATGCTAATTCACAACAGTGGAGGGGGAAAAATAGAGGCACTTTGGATTAGACAGAGGGGAGTGAAGGAGGGGAGGTGATATGGGGGTAGAAATGATAGTAGAAAGAATTGGACATTATTACCCTATATGCATATATGATTCCACGACCTGTGTAACTCCACATCATGACAACCAGAAGAATGAGAAGTTATACTCCTTTTATGTGTGATGTGTCAAAATGCATTCTACTGTCATGTATAACTAATCAGAACAAATAAAATAAATTTTAAAAAAAGAATCTGATAGTTCAGATTGTCCCAGATTACTAGGCAGTCCGTGAATTCGCTGCCCTTGGACCAGGTGACTATCCCTGGTTCCATCAGCTGTGCTGTAACAGGATGGAGACAGTGAGTAGAATAAAATGAGGCTGAATGGACTGCTCTTCACCAAGTGCTGAATGGGGAGGGTCCTCCTGGAAAGATCTGAGCAGATGGTAGACAGCATGATTGACACATCTGAGAAATATCACTCTAAGCTCAAAATATAAATGCCAGTGCTCATCTGTTCTCATTAAAATTAAATACCATAATTAAACTCCTCCATATCAATTACTTACTATTTTATACAGACTTTGTTCAAAAATTCATTTGAGTTTTCATTCATGCATTTCCCACGTTAAGATCTTTGGGGGTTGTCAACACAAAGAACAGCAGCATTTATATAAATGAGAAGTAACTGACCACAGGGAAAACTTTTCCCATTCAAGGGTAAAGTTCCACTAAGTGTTTTTATGCTAATATTAGATCTATTGATCAGAAAGCAGAATGAAAGGAACAATTGCCTAACAGTGATATTTTAAAAAATCCATGTTGTAAAAATGAAAAGAACAGTAAATATTAATATGGGTTAAAATGGCAGTCCAACTATTTCTAAAAATGGCATTAGATAATAATTCTATATAAATGTAACAGTTGGATTAAAAAATCATCTTGAACTATTAACCACTATAACCCTAACTTCTTCAAGAAATACTGGTTATAGATCCATTGGCCATGCATTTATTAAAATCTTCACTGAAGGGCTGCAGTGGCAGTTCAGTGGTAGAGTGCTTGCCTAGCACATGCGAGGCACTGGGTTCGATCCTCAGCACCACATAAGAGTAAATAAATAAACAAAAATAAAGGCATTGTGTCCATCTACAACTAAAAAAAAAAATTTAAATCTTTACTGAACCTTTTTGTAATGATGAAACACATTATCTACACATGCATTTTTTTGTCCCTCACCATCCACTTCTCCAAGCAAAGAAGGACAAAACATACATAGGTTTCTCTTCTTAAAACATAAGCTTATGTTCCCTGAATTCGTTTAATGGGATTCCATCAACTCACTCAAGAAGTTGGTTAAAAGAGGTGCAAACATTTTTTAAGTGTAGACATCTGTTCTCCATTCAAGACACTGACCTCCTTCCCAAGAAGGATCTGCACCCTCATGATGGACCCATCAGAAGATGTTTCAGTCAGCTTTTTCACTGCTGGGACTAAAGGACCCAACCAGAACAACCATAGCAGAGGAAAAGTGTATTTGGGGGCTCACGGTTTCAGAGGTCTCAATCCACAGACAGCACACTCCATTCCTCGGGGCTCAAGGTGAGGCTGAACATCATGGCAGAAGAGTGTGGCAGAGGGAAGCAGCTCACATGGTGAGCAGGAAGCAGAAAGAGAGAGACTCCACTCTCCAGATACAACATATACACCCTGTAGCCACACCCCCAATGAACCACTTCCTCCAGCCACACCCCACCTGCCTCCAGCTACCACTCAGTTAATCCCAGCAGGGATTAATTCACTGGTTAGGTTAAGGCCAACACCCAATCATTTCTCCTCCAAACCTTCTTCCATTGTCTCCCACATCAGCTTTTGGGGGACCCCTCACATCAAAACCATAACAGGGGACTGATATCTGGTTCCTGGGTCCTAGAACATATTTTCTCTTTCCTGTCGGAACAAATGATTTGCACAAGTACGCACACGCATTCCTCACATTATGTGACACTGTCTTATCTAATTTGAACTTTAATTACAAAGAATGCTATCATTTTTATAGCATATAAAATAGAGCATGAATAATTGGACAACAAAGAAAATAAAGTAGGAGTGACTTCAGGTGATTTATATAATCTCTCAGAGCCTTATCTTTCTCACCTGTAAAATGGGAATACCTGCACCTAGCCAAAACCATGAGACTTGAATGAGGTAACCCACATAAGCCCTCGGCACAGTATCTGTTTTTAAGAAATGTGTTTCTTTCCTTTCCTTCTGTAATACATAATAGGTGACGGAGCCTGTTTTGAAACATGATCTGCTCTTTATTTGTGTTAAGCATTTTAGGAAAAGATACTGTGACATTCCTTGGAATAAGAAGAAGGGGACAGGAACACCAGTAAAGGATATCACTTTAGATAACATCTTTGTTGTGTCTCTACCTTCAGCTTGATTATTTCAATCCTCTCTCAGGTAGATTTCAGCAACTAAATCCTTACTTCTGGAGTCTGCCTTTGACTCTCACGGATTCCTGCCAGCTCTTGACCCCCAGCTTCACTCTTGTTATTCTTCTGAGGTCCAAGTTCATCCTTGTGGTTGGCGGCCTGTTTCTGGCTACCAGTGCTATTCTGTGGTGTCTGCTTCACGCTCACCACGTGCCTCTGTGCCTTTGCCCCCACATCTGAGATCAGTTCCCTCACATTTTTGCTGCAGAAAATGAAATCTCTCCAGAAATGATCAATGTGCCAGCATCTCTAGGTTTGGGGGGTCGAAGCCCTCCTGGGATCAGTGCCGGCCTTTTCCAAACACCTCAGCCAGAGAACAGATCTCTGGTCCTCTCACATCCCAGCCCCTTTCTTTAACCTCTGGGCTCTTACAACTGTGAATATAGATAAAAAGACCAGTAGAAGTAAGCCAAGGGAGAAAGTTCTAGGACTGGAGAAGACAATATCAGACACAAGAACAAAACTGTTTTATAAGCCTAAAACTTTTGCACAAACATCTTCAGTATTAAAATATCTGAATCAATCATGTGATCTCACTCAACATCTAAATCTCTTCTAAGCTAAGAGCCTTCAATTTAGTCTCCTGGGGTGCTTTATTCTTTTAAGATACTATTGATACTTTTATTGCAGAGCCAGTGTTAAAATGAATTCATTCCCTAATTACCTATGTATGGTCCTATTGCTGAAATCCATCTGTCCTGTCTTCCTGGCCTCTCTGCCTGACCTCACCACTAAGAGGAGTAGATTTCCTTCTCTTCTGATTGGTCCATTGATAGACGGATAGCATAGCTACTTCTGGACTCCCCACTTCTCTTCTTTGTTAGGAACCATGATTATCAAAGCTAAAGTTTCAAGATTAGCCTAAAGTAACACAAGCACAGATTTCAATCACTTTCACATAGCAGTCTCCAAGCAAAGCTGAAGCATGTTCTGAGTACCCAAAGGACTGCACTCAGGTACACTCCATCTGCAAACCAGAGTCCTGCATGATCTCCACAAACCTGCTGAAGCTAAAACTTCATTGCAACACGTGATTATCGTTTATAACTACAACAACAACAAAAAAGTACAGGGAGATCTTAAAACTTAACAAGGCAGCCCCTTTTGAAAATAATGTCAGTTAGTCTTTTGCAGACAGGATTGAAATGTAGGGTAGAGTTTAAGCAACAAAGGAAATCATTGTTCTATATTACTCTTAGCTTCTTTTTTTCTCTAGAGTGCAAGCCACCAAAACTATTCTACATGGAAATTCTTCTGGCCCCCTGCAAGTGGTAAAGCTGAATGCCAGCTAAAAGCCTGCTATATACAGTGACAGGCCAGGAAATTATCCTCAGGACATGATCAGTTTTAAAGGAAGATACCAGTTTGAGACATGACTTCATATTTAGCATTGTTCTTTCTCTCAGGCTAAAACACTTACATGTAACACCTTTTTTTAGAGATGACTTATACTAACATTAAAAGACATTAATTTTTAAATGTTAACAAATTAGTGTTAATTTTTAAATTACAGTCAAAAACCATGGATGAATTATTCCAAAATTCTGCTTTGCACCAGAAGCATCTGCCTTCTATACCACCACAATGGTTTACCTATCCAGACAAGGCACAACACATTTGGCCATGGTTTTCATTCCCTTCCACAGGATAAATTTACTTTTTTTTTATATCTACTTCCTAAAACCTAAAATAGTTTGCCAGTCTAGATAAAGTGTCATTTTAGCCATGCTTCATTTGCTTTACTTATCCGACCCTTTGATGGAGAAATTCATAGGTAAAGAAGGTGTCAGTAAACAGCAATAAAAATGGGCAGTGAAGGAGCTGGCCAGGATACCACTATTCATAAGATCACATGTCCCAACATCTTCAGCACACCTGCTGGGGGCCCAGTGGAAGTTCACACATCATCCAGCAAACACAGCCCCATCACGCCCCTTCTGGCCTAGGATGGCTCTCCACCGTCACCACCTCCTGCTTGCCCATGAGCCTTAAACACACCTCCTCCACTCACAGGTACTGGGTGGACACGAGGGAGAGGACAGCATTCTCGGTGTTTCTAATCACAGACAGAAACAGGCTCAGCTCACGTTATATGACCTGTGTACATTTCTCTCCCCTGCGGAGCTATAGCCTTTTACAAATCAGTAATTCAGGCTATTAAGCCCCAACCATGGCCTTCGGTAGAATTTCTGTTCCATCTACTAATACAGCTCCGAGAAGCCTGCAGCTCTGACTTTGGGAGCAGGAATACCTGTGTTTGAACCCCATCTCCACCCTCTCCAGGGGTCTTGGATGAGCTAGTTAACTTCTCTAATCTTCATCTATGAAATGACAGAAATTACAGATATTTCACAGATTTGAGCTGATTTTAAAAAGAAACAACACAAAGACATCTAGAATATTTGGGTTCTCTATTGAGTCAAAAAAAAAAAAAAAACTTTTAAAGGGAGCGGCATGGCTCAGTGGGAGAACCCTTTACTTACCATGGGTGAGGCCCTGGGTTTGATCCTCAGCACCGCATACAAAAGAAAAGATCCATTGACAATTACAAAAACAAAATCAAATAAAATCAAATAAAATAAAAATTTTAAAGGAAAAACTAAAAGGAGAAAGAAGGAAGAAAAAGACTGAGGAGTAAGAAAATGAGGAAGAGGAGGAACAAGATAATGGAAGGGTTTTTGAATCATAAATATCATCAAGTATGGAAAAACATAACCCTCTGGCTTCAAAAGTCCATCGGCCATAAAATTAAAATTTTTCTGAAAACAAGTCATAATTTGGTGACTTTCTTGAGGTGCTGTGTATAAATAAATAAAGAATGAAGACACTTTACAAATTTAACAGGGCCCGGAAAACCACATAGGCACATTGAGACCAGTCCTGGAGAATAGACATCTTTGAACAAGCCCAGCTCCAAGTACCATAACTGCCAATGTACTGATCACTGGCAGTGAGCCGAGGAACAGTCATTTTCAGTGTGGCCTCTTCCATCTATATTTTAATCCAGGGTAAGTTATCATTTGTAATTGATTAATCAATTCGACCAATTTTTATGGAATACTTGCCATCCAATCATTCCCCCCAGCACCCTAGAGTCTAGTAGAGGACTCTTAAGAATACACATAAATAACTCAAATGCAAGGAGCATGATAATACAGTAAAGAAATGAGAACTGCATACAACGGGGACTCCAAGAAGGGAGAAATTACCTAAAGTTCAAGTGCTCTAAACAGACTTCATGAGGAAAATAATTTTCACTCATTTATTCATCCATGCATTACCCAAATATATTTTGGCATTTGCCCATGTAGTGGATGCTATTTAAAGAGTCAGAAATACGTCAGTGATAAAGAGATGAAATTTATACTCCAGGGGAGGAAAATAAGAAGCATATACATTTATTCACCTGTGGTATTCATTTCAGATCATTATAATTATTTTTGAATAAATTAAAATAGGATAATCTGATGAAGAACAATTTGGGGCAGGGGGAGGCAACTTCAGATAAAGTGGTCAAGAAAGATCTCTTTGAAGTTTGGGCGTTCGAACTAAGACCTGAAAACATTCCTGGCAGAAAGAATAAGGCCAAGTGCAAGGTCTTGAAATGAGAATGAACTGTATCTGACAGCTCTGAAAAGAAGACTGGAAGATAATGAAGGGGTAGAGGAAAGGACAGGGAGAGGCACTCAGGTGACAGAACAGATCCTCTAAGGCCACAGGAAGAACTCACACTTCTGTAAAATGTGTGGATAGCTGCTGACAGGCTTCTAATTCACAGACAATGTGATTTAAGAGCTACTGGAAGTAAGATGAGCGGGAAGAGCTGCTGCAGAAGTTAGGAGAAATAAGAGTGACTGGGTGATAGCAGGAGAAACTAAGGGATACGGACAGATTCAGATTCTATATTATCTTAGAATTAAAGCAAAATTTATCAACCGTGTGTGTGTGTGTGTGTGTGTACTCATGTTTAAGCACTACAAACAGTTTGACTTGTCCATTTAGAGTCATCCATAGAAAAAGAGGGCAATCCAAGAAGAGAAAACTGGAAAGGAATTCATATTTGGTTACCTGCTACAGCTGAGAACTTCTTCTACAGTATAAGATGCTATTCTCACTCACTCCCATTTTCTATGTTAGGTAAACTGCTCAAGTTCTCATTGAAAGAATAATTTCAGACTAGTTTCCTCTGACTCAAAGCCATGTCCTTTTTAACTTAATATTTTTCCCCAGAGCTATGAGAAAGGTCAGGGTAAAGACATGGCAGACAGGTAGGGACGGGAACCTGTGGAGTTTGGAGACTAGATGTATAAAGGAGAATTGCAGAAAACCAAACTGGCCAGAGCCTTGACAACTGTCTGTTCTTCCAGAGTTTCCCCCAAGGACATCCAGTAAAAACTTTGCCCACAGAGTATTTCCAGGCTCCTCCTCCTGAACCCATTCATACAATCTGACTGCCAACTCTTCATTTGTGAGTGCTTGCTGTCCATCTGTGGATCTGACACTCTGGAAGAGTCCAGGCTTTCTGAAGCTGCCACATTACCAACAGGTTGTGCTTCTCCTTCTCTCTTTACTCCCATTTCCTGCTCCCTGAAGCCCAACCAGTCCCAGAAAATGATGAGGCTTCCCAAACCCTCTGATCTCATCAGATACAGACGCTCCTGTCTGCCACAATCCTCAGTTCAGCCTGAACTCCAGAAGTGGTTTTGAGGGCCATCGGATCTCCTCAGCCAACTACTGAGGTGACACTTGGGGTTTTTAGCTCTTAGTCTCCCAACCTCAGCCAGGAATGTTCTAGTAGCTCATGATGGTCTCACAGTGGCTAATGAGTTCTGGAGCCTCACCCCAGCACTATACCCTGAATCTTAGCAGCACCCTCCAGTGGAAAACCAGTGAGAGACAGCCTTCCACAGGCGTTCTGGCCAATTGTGAAGTCAGATGGGCTAGACATATCTGAGCCTTACTGACCAACTTCCTGAACAGGCCTTAGGCCAACCTGCCCACCCCACAGAGGGTGGCTTTCTATATCCACAAGGGCACCTGGATTAAGAGGAGCCCCTGAATGAAGAAGGATATGACCATGTGGTAACAAAAATGGATAAATGCACTAAGCAGATGTGACAGTTTTATATGTATACATCATAGCTTTACACGGAGAAAAGACAGAACAAAGTACAAGGAGAAAAACAGATTTTAATGGGTTTATCTCTTATTGCAAACTGATAGGGAAAACAAAAGTGATTAGAAATATAGATTGAACAATGATAATTTAGAAATATTATATAGCACTTAATATGGTCCAGACCTTGTGATAAGCACTTCACATATTAATTTAAATCTGAAAACCCCTATAAAAGTTACCATCATTATTCATATTTTAGAGATGAAGGAATAAAAGAGTTGACCAAGTTCACAGGGCCAGTACACAGTTGAACCACAGTTAAAACCCAGGCAGGGTTCTCCAGAATCTATTTCTTAACCATTGTTATATCAACTCTCTGTATAATGTAATTTGAAATTTGATCTAAAATATAAATTTTTAAAATCAAACACCCAACAAGTATAGGACATTCATTCTTTTCAAACACACTCAAAATATTTAGAAAATACTGATTGACCAAATTGGTTCACCCAAGAAGTCTCAACAACTTTAAAAAAGTGGAAACTTTATTTATAAATATTAAAAATTAAAAACCACATTTTTTTCAATATAATGTTTACTGAAATAGTGACTTTTTAGAATTAAAGTTAAAAGCCTTTAAATATCTGATTATAAATAAGAAGGGTAAAAATAAATGTGTAAATTTAGAAGTTAGAAGAGGTACAACAGAACAAATTAAAGATAGAAAAAGCTAAAAATAATAAAAGAGCCACAAATGGAAAATATAGAAAACAAAAAGTTAGAGATATCAACAAAATCACATGCAGTTTTCTTGAAATAGAAAAGCTAACCTAAATTGATTGTGAGAAAAAAAGGTACAAATAAATAATATTGAAAATGAAAACTGAATCACTGATATTAATATAGTAGGGTTAAACCTTCCTTATGCCATTTTTATCTTCATTGCAGTTTCAAAGGGAAAACTTTTAGTTTAACCATCACATATTATGATTAATTTGAGTTGCCTGAGGTTTGTTTTTTCAGATTAAAGAAGATATTATATATTTCTAGCTTGCTAAGAGTTCTTTGTTCTCTAATATATAGAGAATTACACAAAATACTGTACATGCAACTATTGAGATGATCATGATTTCTCTCCTTTATCCACTGATAAAATGATTTATTTTCCACTTTTAAGCTAATCTTTTTATTCTCCAGATAAAAACGACCTGGTCATTATACATGTTCCTTTTTACATATTATGGGTTGGTTTGTTAATACTCAGTTGGGAATTTTTGCATCTAGGTATATAAAGAAAGGTGATCTACCCATTTCTTGTAGAATTCTTATTGACATTTGGCATAGGGCTATGCTAGCCTCATGAATAGAGTTGTTTTTTTTTTCTATTGCCAAGAAGTAGTTGTGTAGAATAATGATTATTTTTCCCTCTATACTTGGTAATGCTCTCCTGAGAGATCATCTGGACCTGGAGCTTTCTTTGTAGGAAGATATTTTACCTTACAAAAGATTTTTTTTTTAAATGGAAGAAATTTAAATATGGCAAAAGTCTAGAAGTGAGGACAGGCATGAAATGTGAGGAGTGACCTTTCGATCACGTGACAGATTGGGTTGACATGGAAGGCTCTCCTCCAACCAAAGAGATATGCTGGATAAAATACGAAATTTCCTTTGTAATAAATAGCCAAGCTTTATGATAAGAATAAAGGAATATCTCCCAGATGCCAGAAATAAAAAGGAACTCAAACCAGAAATAAACTTAAAATTGTCACCATGGCAGCACAAAATTCCTGACACACGATTTGGTTATGGAGATTTTAATATCCATGTGGGTACACTTGTATGGCATCAGATGTTTTCTTGGATCAGAGAGCTACTACATAGTACCCTTTTAAAAACTGAGCCTTATCAATAAAATAGGAATCAGGAAAAATTCCCCCTTTACACTAAACCAGAAAATTGGCAAGAAAGCTTGTGATCTGTCCAGGTCTATAAAGAAAGGGAGAAAATCTCCTGAGAAAAACTGAAACCCTATACTAGCTGTATAGTGTAAGAATCCAAAGTCAAAGAAAATTAGCTCACAAACTATTTTTCAGAATTCCAAGAAAAGTTGGTGCAAAGTCCTCTGATAAAACACCCCTCTGTAGAAACAGGTCTTCCAGTGCACAGTCTAAGATGCAATGGACTCCCTGCAAAAAATAAATTCACAGTCAACAATTAACAACCACGCAAGGAAACAAACCACCATAAGGGAGAGTCAGCAGACAAAATAGTTGCAAGAATCTGCACCACAATGAGTGGCAGAAATAACAAAACAACATGAAAGACAGTCTAATATTGATGAGCATAGAATAAAAAATAAAACAGGGAAATTGGAGAAGAAACCAAATGAAATTTCTGAAAATAAAAACTGTGGTCATTGAGATTGAAAATTCAATGGATGCCTTAAAGAGCAGATTGGACAGAACAAAAGAGAAGGGTATGAAAAAAAATTTTTTGAGGAAATGACTCAGAATGTAGCAAAGATAGAAAAAAAAGGAAATGGAAAATATGAAAGAAAGGTAAAGGTTTGGAGCACAAAATGAAAAGATGAAAAAATAACAATTTTATGAAAGGGAGAGTACAGAGAATGGGGAATGGAAATATTTGAAATATAAGAATTATCTAGTTTAATAAAAACTGAAGTCCTGAAGTTGGTGAGGCAAATCAGACTCCAACTAGGAAAAAGAAAATTAAGTCAATGTTTAGTTACTAACTAAGGAACTTCAGAAGCAGGAGAAGGAAGTGACAATCTTAAAACAGCCACAGAGAAAACACAGGTTACCTAAAAGGGAACAACAGTTAGGCTATGAGAAGACTTCTCATCAACAATAAAAGAAATCAGAAAAAAAAATTAATATCTTCAATGGGTTAATTTAGATACAGAATTCTATGCCTAACTAAACTATCAATCAAGAATTAAGACAATCACTACGTACCCACTAGAATGATCAAAATTGAAAAGACTGAGAACACACTATCATGTATAATTATAATGCACCAATAAAAACAGCTTTAAAAATAGACACACTACTAAGTGTTGGTGAGAATTTGGAGCAACTAGAATGCTTTGGGACATGGCTGTCAGACTGTTAAACCACTTTGGAAAACAATTTGGCACTTTCCTATAAACCTTCATTGACAATGTCCTCAGAAGTGAAGAGATATGTCCTCCCAAGGCTTATTCATGAATATTCATAGTAACTTCATTCATCATAGCTGAAAACTAGAAAAATACAAATATTGCTACAAGCAAGTGAGTAAATAAAGAAGTTGTAACAACTGAATACCATCCAGTGGTAAAAAGGAACTACTGATATGTGTAACAAAATGGATGAATCTGAAAGAAATGATGCTAAATAAGCCAGATGCAAAAAGCTAGGCCAGGAGAGGGGTGGGGCAGTGGGTGGAGGATTGACTACTAAAAGGGCTGCAGAAAACTTTTAACTTTAGAAAAAGGTTCTATCTCTCTATTTTGTTTTTTGTTTTGCTGTTTTGTTTTTTATTGTTGGTGGGGTTTTTTTTTGGGGGGGGGTTGTTTGTTTGTTTGTTTGTTTTGTACCAGGGATTGAACCCAGGGGCACTTAACCACTGAGCCACATCCACAGCCCTTTTAATTTTTTATTCTGGGACAGGTGTTATTAAGTTGCTCAGGGCCTCATTGCCTAAGTTACTGAGGACTGAACTTGGGATCCTCCATCTCAACCTCCCAAGTCATTGGGATTACAGGTGTGTACCACTTCACCAGGCTAAAAATGTCATGTATCTTGATTGTGGCACTGATTATACAACTATACACATTTATCAAAATACATAAAATTATCCACTTACAAATTGAGAGCTTTATTTTTCTTGCAGGTAATGTATCTTAAAGATGATTTATAAAATATCTAATCTATGTTCATTAAAGTGCTTGTGTGCTAAGTAAAACCTTTAAAAAAAAGAATTAAGGTACAACACTTAGATTCTCAAATAAAGACGAAATGGAATTCCTAATTAACATACTATTCATAAAAGCACTATTAAAGAATGGAAAGAATGCATTAGAGAATGGGGGGAAATCCAACATAGGAGAGGGCAGCTAGAAGCAAAGGAGTAAAGGTCAGTAAACAAGTCCAATCTAAACAAACATTGATTGTTTAACAAAATATCTAACTTGAGGGTGTCTAAAAACAAATGGATCTAACATATCACTAACTATGCTAGGGAGAGCAGGAGGAAGATGATCAATCATGTACCCTAAGACTCATTACACAGACACATGAAAATAGCAATTAACTTTGAGTCAACCAATTAAGGGAGTTCAGGGGAAAGAGTGTAAAGAGAAGAAAACTCAAGAGGAGGAAAAGAGGTGTAAGATCAATAAAAATCACAGTAAATGGAAATTGCAAAACAAGATCATAGAAATAAGCCTAAACATAAAATCACAATAAAAGAACAGGATTAAACTTAACAATAAAAAATAGTCTCAAAATAAAGGAAGGAAAAAGATTATGAGAAAAGCAAACAAATTTGAAATAGTATTATTAATACCAAGCAAAATGGGTTTAAAGGCAAAGATTGTATTAGAGATAAAGATGGTTATATATTTAATGATAAAACAATTTACTAGGAAGATAAAACAATCCCAAGCCAACTTAGCCTTACACACAAAATTCAACTTGAGTTACAAGGAGAAATTAATAAAACCAGACCTACAATGGGAAATGTTTAATACAACTTATTTAAAAATTGATAGATCAATCAAATGATAATGAAGAAAAATATACTTGCATGACACAGTAAGTCTGAACTCATGGACATAAACAGAACTCATCATGCAAAACTTAAGAGTTTTTTTCCCAAGTAAATATGGCATTTAGAAAAATTCATTTTCCTCAAATAAAAATTTATTGAGCACCCTCAGTATGCCAGGGAACATTCTATATGATGTTCTGGGGAAACACAGTCATACAATGTATGAGCCTCTACACTCAGACATTGCAGGCAGGACTGTAAATTGGTGCAACCACTCTGGAAAGCAGTATGGAGACTCCTTAGAAAAGTTGGAAAGGAAACACCATTTGACCCAGCTATCCTACTCCTTGGCCTATACCCAAAGGACTTAAAATCAGATTACTACAGTGATGCAGCCACATCAATGTTTATAGCAGCTCAATTCACAATAGCCAAACTGTGGAACCAACTTATGCCCTTCAATAGATGAATGGATAAAGAAACTGTGGTTTACACAATGGAACATTATTCAACCTTAAAAGGAGAATAAAATTATGGCATTTGCAGGTAAATGAATGGAGTTGGAGAATACCATGCTAAGCAAAATAAGCCAATCCCAAAAAACCAAAGGCCAAATGTTTTCTCTGATATGTGGATGCTGACCCATAGTGGGGTGGCAGGGGGTGCAAGGGAAGAATGGAGGAATTTTAGATTGGGAAGAGGGGAATGAGGAGAGGGGGACATGGGGGTTGGAAAGATGGTGGAATGAGATTGACATCATTACCCTAGGTACTCCTGTGATCGCACGAATGGTATGACTCTATATCATGTACAACAAGAGAAATGAAAAGTTGTGCTCCATTCATGTACAATGAATCAAAATGCATTCTGCTATCATGTATAACTAATTAAAACAAATAAAATTTTAAAAAAAAAGAAAACTAAGCCTCTGCTTTCATGAAGTCTATATTTAGTAGAGGAGGTGGAACTTAAATAGATGGATATGCTGCATTATCTCTAACGCCCAGCAGTAAGAAATTATACAAGAATAAATAAAGCAGAGTATCAGGACAGTCATGTGGGGAACTAAGTTAGATTGGATAGTGAGGGAAGGCTTCTCTGAGGAGGTGATCAAACCAAGAGCCATATGAAGTGATGGCAGAAGCCATGCAAGGATCTGGGGATAGAGGGACCAGCAAGAGCAGTGGCTCTGGAGAGGGAGTCTGCCTGGCAGGTAGGAAAAGAGAGTGGTCAATAAGCTAAAGGTGAAATGAGGGCGATGTCAGACAGAACTGGGAATCTGCCTTCTACTTTTAAAGGATCCTTCTGGCAGTTCTGGGGAGAATGTCAGGGAGAGCAGTTCGTGGCTTGGGCTGGAGGAGTAGGGGTAGCTGGGGCCAAATTAAAACTTATCTTGAAGGTAAAGCCAAAAGCTTTTGTGGCAGGATTGGATGTGAAGTAGGAAAGAAAGGAGTCCAGGATGACTCCAGGAGTTTTATCCAAACAACTGAGAAAATGATAGCACTGTGCAGAGATGGAGGAAACACTTAGAGAAGGGAGGAGGTGATAAATGTGCACCTCTGCCCCACAGAGATTCAAGAAGGAGTAGGTTGCTACTGTCCCACTTCTGTGTTGGCACTGCCTGTCTGGCCTCTCTGGGTATTCCCTGATAAAATTTCCCAAAATTATTGTGGAAAAGAAAACAGACCATCTGCTTCCTTCATCATAGATCTAACTGTGTCCTAATGAATTCTACCCACCAATGGACCTTTCCAAGCAAAATTAAGCTCATGTCTAATGAATGCCAATTATACCAAATCCTTTCACAATATAGTCTCATAAGTCACTTAGTCACATAAGTGTCTCCCTTCATGGAAAGAATTTTAAGTGGTGGGTGAGACGACTGGGGATATCCATTCTGAACTCCACATCCATGGCATCAAACTGGTAGTTTGAAATGGCCATGAGGGATTAGGGACACAATGCAAATTGGTAGATCCTGCAAACAGAACGTGTCCTCTTCCCATCCCCAGTCCCACAGCCAGTGACTAAATGTTCACTAGCATACCACTGACTCTATCCTGTTTTAGTCAGCTCTTTCACTGCTGCAACTAAAAGACTCAACCAGCACAACTTTAGAGGAGGAAAAGTTAATTTGAGGGTCCATGGTTTCAGAGGTCTGAATCCATAGGTAGCAGACTCCATTCCTCGGGGCTCAAGGTGAGGCTGAACATCATGGCAGAAGAGTGTGGAAGAGAGAAGCAGCTCACATGGTGATCAGGAAGCAGAGAGAGTGAGAGTCCACTCTCCAGATACAAAATATACACCCCACAGTCACACCCCCAATGAACCACTTCCTCCAGCCACACTGAGGCTCAGTTAATCCCCGCAGGATTAATTCATTGGTTAGGTGAATGGTATAACCCAATCATTTCTCCTCCCAACCTTCTTAGGCTGTCTCACACATGACCTGTTGGGGGACACCACATCTAAACCATAACATATCCCTATTTTATGCTGAGGTTCTAAGAGTCAAGGGACCTTCCATTTACAGAGCCAGGACACAAGTGCCTTGACCATTAACAACTTCCCTTATGGTGCATTCTCAATATTCTTCACTAAATATTTTACACGCATTTTCTCTTCTAATCCTACAACAAGCCTTTGAAGGAAATATAACCATTATTCTCCTAATGATCAGAAACCAAAGCTTTACGAAGTAACTTACTAATAATCAAATAATGGTCTCTATGTGATATTAGAATTCAACCACTCGACACCTATAACTTCCTGTCTAACTCTGCCAAATTTTACTCTGTCAAAATAAATCAAATCCACTATTAATTTTCATTGTAATGCAGAAGTAATAAAAAGGAGTGAAGTTATCAAAGGCACAGCAGGTACAATAAATATAGGAAGGAATCTCCATATTAAAAATAATGACATTTTTCCAATATTCCAGGAGAATTTCTTGGGAGAGGTGAAGTTGTAGGAACTGTTTTCATTGTAGATGAGGCGGGGTCCTGCACACAGGGGACATTCCAATTCAGGGTGTAGCTGGAGAGAAAACTTCAAGGCAGAAGTGTGATGATCTGACCAAGAGGGTGGAGCAAACGTGCACCTATGAAGGACAGGGAAGACCCTCTGGGGAACGTGAAAACAATAGAATTGAGGTTTTCTGTGTGCTCTGGCAAAAGGCTTTGAAGTGAAAAAAACAAACAAAAAGCAAAACAGATTTCACTTTGAATCTCCAAAACTGATATTCCAGATAGTACAGTATCTTTTTAGAATTTCATCCTCTGTTGCTTAACGAAATAATATATTTTCTTGACCTTTTACTTGGTTAAAAGTATGTATACACACACATATATATACATACATGTGCACACACACATACACACATACATATAAATAACAAGTAGCACCCCACATGTGTATCTCCCTCCCACCACCCAGGAATCTCATTTTACTCCCTGTCAGATCTTGGCAGGAGCAGCCAAGGTTGCCTTGAAGCACTCTGGGGCAGTGTGCCTTCCAGCCTGGGAACTTCAAGGAATCCCTCCCACCTGCTGTAAAAGTTCTTAAAGGAACTTAAAGAAAGTTAAGGAAAGTTCTTAAAGGAAAGTTCTGAGATGTGGTGCTAATGGAAAAATTGCTCCAATTAGTGTGTTTGAAGTTTCCAAGAAAGAAACTCGAGGTTACAAAAAGTCAAAATATTTTGGAACTCACACACACTCCCAGAATTCCTAGGTCCTCTATATAATTTTCCCCATTTCACAATGAAATATCTCAACATTCCCCCAGAAAAGATCAACTAGAGCTTTACTATCATGCTTTAAAAGTACAAATCATAGATTTTTTTAACAAAAATTATTGAAAAGGCTTAAATATGACGAGTGCCTACCTCCACAGTGACCTTGAAAAACTTTTGCTCCTCTCCACGAAGGAATCAGAGCTTGCAGTACATGAAACCCCCAGATGCAAATCTTTTTATCAGAAACTTAAGAGAAAAATGGAGTCTTTCTCATAAAAGGTTGAAAGAGTTTTGGTTCTTTAATGTTAATTGCCAAATGATCTGCTATGGGTTCAATTATGTCCTCCAAAAATTCCTATGTTGAAACTCTATCCCCTTGCACCTCAGAACGTGACCTTATTTGGAAATAGGATCATTGCTGATGTAATTACTTAAAATGAGGTGACGCAAGAGTATGGCGGGCCAGTAATCCAGTATGACTAGTGTCCTCACTAACAAGGGAAATTGCACACAGCACACAGAGAGAATGTCGTGTGAAGATGAGGGCAGGAGTCAGGGCAATACATTCACAAGCCAAGGAGTGTAAAGGTTGCCAGGAAACCACAAGAAGCTGGGGAAGAGCATGGAACTCATTCTCCCTCACAGCCTACAGAAGGAAACAACCCTGTCAACACCTTGAGTTTGGACTTCCAACCTCCAGAACGGTGACAACAAATTTCTGTTGTTTAGGTCACCCAGTCTATGGTATTTGTGGAGGTAGCCCCAGAAAACAGACAGTGGTCCACTTGCCCTGCATTCTTGGGCATCTCCTCTCATTCTCACACATTTATCTAAATAAATAAACTGTGGTATGCTACTTCTCTGGAAGTATATTGGGGGAGTTCATAGGAGCCTACTTCTCTGGAAGTATATTGGGGGAGTTCATAGGAGCCTCATCAACTTCCCCCTTCAGCTGAAACAGGACTCTGCCTTGATGGTCCCACCTCCCCACAGCCCTCTCCAGTGCAGTCTTCTCATTCACCTACACCCCAGACACCTCAGGGAGATCAGCATTTTATCCAATCTCAGTCCATTGTTGCTCTACCTTAAGAGAAAGCACAGATCACTTTGAGGTGCATGCCACTCATGACCTCCTCCAACCCTCATCAATGCTGTTAACAGCCTCCTAAAGACTTTCCAGTAAGTATTAGGAAATAAAAATGTGATGACTGACTCACTGTCTTCCTCATCCTTCTAGGTTCTTCCATTATTTGGGTTACTTTAACATCCAGGTTCAATTCAACCTGAAGTCTCAGATTCCTTCATCTCAATTCTGCCATCTTCATTTTGACTTAACTTTGTTTTCTACCAAGATATTTTCTGATCAATCACTTTGGTTATTCTTGAATAAACTCAACTTCCTTACCACATGGTGCTTCCTATGCAAAATCCCAACTCTTTGTCAATCCAATGCATCCAAATTTGCCCCTATGATCTGTTACTTTGATCGCTTGTCAGCATCCTTCCCAATCACATCATAAAGCTTTAAGTCATATTGGCTGTTATGGCTTGGTTCTGGAATGACCCCCAAAAGCTCATGTGTTGTAGACTTGATCCCCAATGCTGCAATGCCTAGAGGTGGGGTTTTATGAAGTGATTGGATCATGGAAGCTCTGACCTCATCAGTGGATTAATTTGTTGGATCATTAATAGTTTGAAAGGACTACTGGGAGCAGATGGAAACCACGGACAGGTGGGACACAGTTAGAAGAAGTGGGTCACCCATGGGGATATCTTGACCCTGGCCCCCTCCCCCCACACACACACTTCTTGGATGCCATGAGCTGAGTAGTTTTTCTCCATCACACCTTTCTGCCATGTTTTTCTGCCTCTCCTAATACCCAGGGTAATGGAGCCAGTCAACCATGGACTGAAACCATGTGTCAAAATAAACCTTTCCTCCTCCAAGTTGTCTGTTTCAGGTATTTTGGCTACAGAAACAAAAAGCTGACTAACACACTGGCTCAACAAAATCCCAATACTGGGTCAAACCTATGGGCAACCCCAGCAGTCATTCCCAGGTGGCCAAGGACTTCTGGAGAAAACCACACAGGTGGGCAGCACTCAGGCATTACAAATCCATCTTCTGAACCACTCGTCTTGGGAAACCTTCTAAGTGTCCACAGTCAGCCTCCCACTCCCCTGTCCCTAAATTTTCTTTCATTAAATAACTCTTCTTTCTGTTTCTCTGAGAAAAGAGTTCATTAGACAGGAAGCTACATTCCCATCTACCACCTTGTCCATGACCATGCCTCTCTGTGGTCTGTTTCTCTCCTTTGGTCCTGAACCAAAGTTCTTCTGCCAACAACCAATCCTTCTTTGAATCCCATTCCTTATTGCTTCTTCAAAATCCTGGTTTCACGAATTACCTACTCTTTCTTTGGCATTTTCAATCATTTCTACTCTACCGACTCTTTCATAAGGACTTAAATACTCTGTCCTCCTTTCTATCCTAAGGCGGAGGGTGGGGGATGTTCCTCTTTAATTCTAAATCCCAATAACTAGCATTTATTGAGCATTTAATTTGTGCAAGGACTGTGCTAAATTTTGGACATCCATTATTACCTTAATCCTCCTATCAACTTTATAAGGTAGATAAGATTAGCCCCAGCTTACTGAAACTGAAGCACAAAGAAATTAAAATAATATAGCAAGTAATTGGTAGAGTCAGGTATCAAGCTCCAGAGCCTCTGTTTTTACCTACTGTGTTACATTTCATGAAAGAAACATACTGTACTCATTAGTCCCATTTTCTTATCCATCCTTTCTGCTTCTGGCTCCACTACCTTGGGGGATTATTTTTTAGCTTAATAACTGCTTAGTTTTTATTTTCAGTAATCTTATAAATGGACAGAGTTGACAACTTGCTTAAAACTAACCATTTTTTAGATTTCTAAACTGCTCATTCCTGTTTCTACTTTTATTTTCCCAGACTCTCCTTTCTAGAATCCTTTATGAACCTCCTTTCTTCTGTCTCTTAAAACTGTTTATATTCTCCAAGGCTCTATCCTGTCTCTTTTCTCAGTCTACACATGCTCCTTGGATGATCTCATTTATTCCAATGGCTTTGACTGTCATCTATACAAGTTCCAAGTGGACAGAACAGCCACTTGGCACTATTCAACCAACATTGCAGCTGGAAATGCCGAGGAGTGATACCTGGAGACAGACGGGCCACCCAAACAGATCCACACAGGAACATTTACTTTGATAAATTCAGCATCATCAACCAGAATCTGGCTCTCAGACTTACAAACTAAGAAACATGAACATGACATTGTTACAGTATTTTAAACAGCAGAGACTGATGTATACAACTGGTATGCCAAAATATGAGTTACCAAGGAGGAATATAACCGTCTGGTGAACCTGAGCTGCCATTCTGCCCAGAGCCTTCTCTCCCTGTCAGGAAAGTACATGCAGCTAAATTGTCAGAAAGCTATTTAGTGAGGGTGCAACCAGGATGAGGACAGTTAATTGTATGATGCTAACACATGACATCATTATGTATATATAAGGATAAACAGTCAGTCGCCACAGTCGAATCCTGCTGATGGATGGCCTGGATATTCAAGTGCAGAATAAATTACCACCTTGAACCCTCATTAGAACTTGGGTGTATGCTGCTCAACTATGTCTGTGACTCTCTTCTTTCATTGCTGATCCACATATTTTTGGTTGATGTTTATTTTGGACAAGTTAATATATAAATAGCTTACTTGCAAGACTCACTGGCCCGGGAGTAACATTGTCTCTTAAATCTTGCATATCTCTTCTCTTTGATTAAATGCTAATTTCATATTTTAACCTCCAAAACACAATCACCTTTCTCTTTTTTCCATGTTCTTAGGACCAAGTCCAGTCTATTGGACTGATTTAATGGCTCAAAAACCTATTCTCTTCTCCTTATGTCCCAATCTCCTCAATATCTCCCTTCCAAGTTGTTGAGATGGCCTTTCATCTGCCAGCAAGACTCCCTCGCTCCAACTGAAGCAAGGGAGAAATCTAAAATGAAAACCCAGTCATGTCTTCCTTGCTGATAATCCTTCCACATTCCCAAAAGCTTTCAGGAGGAATTCAAACTCCTTAAGTTTTGATTGAACTGCTTTCATTCATGCACACTCCTCAGGTTTCAATCCAGACCACATGTTTTTCAGAAAACCTCTGCTGGGCATCACCCTCTGGAATCAGGAGCTCTGGGCTCGCCCAGCACCCTGTGCTTCCTTCCATGACAAATGTATTCTGGTATGTTACACTATCATTTCTCCTTCTCTCCTTTTCACAGACTGAGCACTTCTTTAAGCTTTGCCTTGTTGTCTTGGAATCAAGGGCTCCTTGGATCATCCTTGAGTGAGTGAGTGAGTGAGTGAGTGAAGAAATTAATATAAGGACTTCTCTGGATCTTTATAAGCTCTTGCTGGTCTCCCAGGCAGTGGTCTGGGACTCAAGGGAGGAGTGTAGCAAAGAATACATGCTTCTCAAATGTTCAGTGGATTAGAATGGAGCTACAGTCAAACTGGTTTGAATTGTCCGTCCTCTCTGTATCCTGATTAATAGCCAAGTCATCAAGTAGATTTTTTAATTTTTTCATCTTATTATGTAAATACTGTGCTACTTTTCTTGGACTTCTCTCCTTCAATCTTTACACACAAATGTGAATTATTAAATAAGTTAGAGCAAAAACATTTATTCTATAGTACTTTTAAGGGACTTTCACATTTATTATTTTATTTAACCATGGTAGAGAGAGTTAATATTATTGCACCTTACACTTGACATTAGATCATTTTAAACTTTTTCCTATTCTCCAAAGAGATGGGGATCCTCATGGGAATTATCAGAAGAGACAAAACCAAGGTTAAGAATCCCTGCAGAGTTGTGAGCCTCACCCATGGTGTGGGTCCTTTGCATCACGCTCCTTGGAAATTAGTTAATTTATTATGCATTCCTTTCATTAGTCCAGTTAAAATTGAAAAGAGTCAGACTGCCTTACAGCATGCAGCTGAGACATTTGAGATGAATATTAATCTCTCCCAAAATCACTATCCAAGAATCAAGCATTATCAGGATCACAACGATCTCCCATTGCATATTCAAGCATGGCTGAGAGTTGTATTGTCACCAAATAGGTCTAAATAGCAAATTGCTATGTTTTAAATTTTATTCTTCCCCTTGTCCTGATTTAAATGGAAAATTGGACACACTCAGTGGTGCAGGCCTATAATCCCAGCAACTCAGGAGGCTGAGGCAGGGGGATCCCCAAGTTTAAGTCTAGTGTAGGCAACTTAGCAAGACCTTGTCTCAAAAATAGAAATAAAAAGGAATAGGGAGGGACGTAGCTCAGTGGTAGAGTGTCATGCATGAGACCCTGGGTTCAACCCCCAGCATGGCAAAAACAGAAATGACAAACAAAAAATTATTAAAAATAAATAAAAGTAAGCTCACAGATATGAAAGGCAAGATTAAAATACTCAGAGAAAGCACCAGTTCTGTCTCTAGCACTCACTCATTAATGGACCATTTTCTAAGTGTCTTTTGTCGGGGGGGCCCTGTCAGGTAAATGAAGCAATCTTTGCCCAAGGAGCTTCACATTGAGAAAAGTAGGCCCAACTATAAAGGTCATCAAAAAAGATCAGTGTGTGCTTGGTCAAAACTAACCATAAGCAAGCAAAGTCAAATTCTGATTTACCAACAATGTAATCAAACATACAAACAAAAAATAAAACACCTTCATTCTGTGGGAGCTACAGAGAATGCTGTCAAACAGGAAACATCCCTAACAAATTAAAAATATCCTATTTACCCAAATTGAGTCTTTATACTTTGGAAGAAAGTTTTGATTATTTAAACATAGCAAAGTCTGACCTCCCAGACCTTTTCCTCATGAAAACTCTTCCTATAGGATGTGCTAGAGGCAAAGGAGGACTCACAGCTCCTTGGTTGTTTCCTGTACATGCTGAAGCGGAAATCATTTCAATTTGAATGTGTACAAGTCTTCAAGGTCTGCATGTGCAATATTTTCCTTATAAAAATCTTTTTATTCACTATGGTTTCAAGGGATTTTGCTATTGCTCAGGAGAATATTCAAACAAAAAAAAAAACTTATTAAAAAAGGCCTGGAGTGTTTTCTTAACACTATGTAGGTCCTGGCAAACCAGACAAAGTCATCGAGGGCTCACGGGTTTTATTAAAATAAAACTCGTAAACACAGACACATGCAATGCTGACTTTCTCTCCATGAATTAAGTCCTTGCTAATTTTAATCTGCTTTTTTCAATCAGTTGCTTTTTACAATAGTATGACAAAATCATGGACTTTGATGATGACCTAGCAATGCACTAATTTTATAGCTGGAGAAACAGTGGTCTGGCAAGGTTAAGTGATTTGCTTAAATGACAGGAGTAAGGAGAAGTACACAAATTTTCCATTCCAAATTGGATGTTCTTTCTACTACATTCCATTTGCATTTTGAAAAAATACTGGTTGAATAATTTATCAAAACTAGGTTCAATTTTAGCCTCATGAATAAAGCAACCATTCCAGTAGTTGGACACAGTCATATAGTTACAAATATTTTCAATTTCTCCTCTCCCATTCTCTTGAATTCCGTCCACCCAGGCTTTCATTACCATCTCTCCACTGGAACTGCTCTCATTAAAGTCATCAATGACTTCCACATTGCTAAATTGACTAACCAAATCCCAGTCCTCCTTTTAACTTGCCAATCAGTCCTTCCTTGAAACACTTTCTTCTCTTGTCTTCTGGGATAATATATTCTTCTCTTGCTTCCCTAACTGCAATTTCCCTGGCTGCTTTGCCAGTTTACCCTCATCTCTCTGACCGCTAAGCATAAGAGTATCCAAGGCGTGGCTCCTCAGATCCTCTCTCTTTTCCTCTTAGAGTCACATCATGGTCTCTCTGGTCTGATGGCCCTAAATGCCATCTGCATGTATGCTTTTGGATCCCAAATTTATATCTCTCACCCATACCTCTCCCCTTAAATAATAATCTCATATATCCAACTGACTTCTCCATTTGGGTATCAAAAGGCATCCCAAACTAAAACATTTTTAAAAATTAAAGCCTCATCCCCCAAGGCATTCTCAAACCTGCTTCTCCTTCTCCATCTCAGGAGATGTCATGCTGAGCTTCTATTCCCTCAAGACCAGTTCTCAGAACCTGTCTTGACTTCCATCTTTTCCTCACACCCGTCAACCACTTCATCATCAAATCCTTTGGTTTCCCCCTTAAGATTTAAACAAACTCCAATGATTTCTCAAAACACCCTCAGCTACCAACTTCACACACGGTATGCCAACGGTATACCATCATCTTCTGCCTAAACTTAACAAAGAAAAGTCAACAGGCTTCTGCTTATTCTCCATGTTTCTGCCCTGACTTTGCTTTGGGCTATTCTCCAACAACAGAATGGTTATGTGGGTGTCTAAGTCAGATCATGTTGCTGCTCTGTTCAAAAGTCTAGAGTGGCTCCCAACTCATGCATGATGACAATCAAAGGCATGGGGGCCATGAGCCCCTCCTGAACTGGGCCCATCAGATGCCTGACCACACCTCCTAACTCCTTGCTCTCACTCACTGCATTATGACATTCTGGGCTTCTTGTTGTTCCTTGAACATGTCATGATCCTCTTGCCATGACAGCTTTTCAGTCATTTTTCATCTGCCTATAACTGCCTTTTCTCAGATATCCTCATTGCTGCCTCCTACACCTCCTTCAAGTTTTTGTTCCAATGTGATCCTCTCATTTGGGAGCTTCCCCAACCACCATATTTAAAATTCCAACACTCTCAATCCACCTCAAACTCCCCATGCACTTTTGCTGTTTTTTGATTTCTCCATAGTGATTATCACTATCAAACAAATCATATATATTATAATTATTTTCTTTATTGCCTGTATCCCCTCTCTCCAATGTAAGCTCTATGAGCACATCAGCGATTGTCTGTTTTATTCCCTTTCACATCCCCAGTGCCTGAAGCAATAAGTGGGTGAAGAATGAATGAATGAATGAATGAATGCAGGCTCATGTAAGAAACCCTACGAAGAAAGTCTAGACTTAACCGAGAGAGAAGGAAGATGAGAACTTTTCTTTCTATAAAGTAATTCCTCAAAACTCTCTCTTTCTGGTACCTGCCTTGCAGAGAGAAGGGTAAGTAAGGGACTCAGTGATAAAGGGAGCTGTAGTCAAGATAGACCATCGGCCCTCCCCAAATTGTGTCCCGAGGAAGACAGAAGACATTTGAAGTGCTGCAAAAATTAATCCATAAGAATCTGAAAGTCTGATAGCATATTGGTGAGGACGTGAAGCAATTGGAACTCTCATTCACTGCTGGTGACAGTATAAAACGCAGCCACTTTAGACAACAGTTTGGCAGACCCTCAAACAAATAAACACAGTTACCATGCCTCGCAGTTCTACTTCCAGGTACACACCCAAAAGAAACGGAAACATGTCCACACAGAAACTTGTACATGAATATTTATAGCAGCATTTTTCATAATAAGTGGGAACAACTCAAATATCCATCTTGGACTAACAGATAAACAAAATATGATCTATTATACAATGGAAGATCATTTGGCCATAAAAAGGAATCAAGTACTGATGCAGGCTACAACATGAACTAACCTTGGAAGCATTATGCTAAAGTAAAGAAGCCAGTCACAAAAGACCACATATTACATGATTCGACCCATCAACGTCCAACAGGAAAATCTAGAGAGACAGAAAGGCAGATTAGTGGTTGCTTTGGGCTGGGCAGGGATGATAGGGGACAGCGGGCTGATGGCTATAGGGATGAATTTCTTTCTGAAGTGATGAAAAGGTACACCAGTCTATGAATGTAGCAGAAATCACAGAACTGAACATTGTAAGTGGATGAATTGTATGGTAAGGGAATTACATCCCAAAAAAGAAGTTACAAATTAATACATTAGATGTGATTATGGGAGCCTAGTTAACATTGAAATGCTGGCTTCCTTTTCCTCATCCTCAGTGGCTTTATCCCCTTGTTATCAAAGGGCTAGACATTCTTCCTCCTGTGTGGTTCCTGTATTTTAAATGTACCCCCACCTACAAACACCCCACACTGAAATGCAGGACTCCAAGGCCATCATCTGCAAAAGCTTAAAGGCTATTGTCAAAAGCCTTAGACGACTTCCCAGAACTTACCCATTATTTCATCTAGCTAATTGTCACAGTATATGCCAATAGCCTATAAGCACTCAAGGTCATTAACATAATTATAGTATTAAATTCCATATATTAATTCATTTCCATGTCAGTTGTATCACCCAACCATACAAATATGTTAGGGACAATGAAAAACAATTACATAAACAACAGAAAAATCACAAAACATCACAATTAGAAGTGAACTTAGGTATGTTCAAATCCAATTATCCCATTTTAGCATCAAGGAAACAGATTCAAAACATAAAGTAGGTGGGCGCAGTGGCACACACCTATAATCCCAGCAACTTGGGAGGCTGAGACAGGAGGATCTCGAGTTCAAAGTCAGCCTCAGCAATTTAGCAAGACCCTAAGCAACTCAGTGAGACCCTGTCTCTAAATAAAATACAAAATAGGGCTGGGGATGTGGCTCAGTGGCCGAGTGTCCCTGAGTTCAATCCCCAGTACCAGAAAAAAAAAAAAAAAAAAAAAACACATAAAGTGACTTTTCTATTATTGCTCAGTAAAACAGACAGTCCCTATATTTAAGGTCTTCCTGTCATTCCAACCTGATCACCAATGATAAGAGAATCAAAAACTGAACAATTACACACATGCACACACACCCACATACACACACACCTGCAGAGAAAATATGCAAAATATTACAATCTACTGAAGTGAATACTAAGTTAAAGGTTAAAAGTGTTTTAACTTTTATCTCCTTATCTTCAGAAATACTTTAAATAGTGTTAAATAACAAACTCTTGGTCACTCCTTTCTACTTTGAATCACAGTGGAAACAATCAATCATTTTGTTGAATTATATATACAAGCAATTTTATAAAGCCAATTTAAATTAATGATTTTCTCATCTAGCTTAATTCAAAAAGTTCTAGTTTATTAGTCATCAGTTATTAGCCTGCCAAGTTTCCCCTACTTTGAACCATGATTGCTAAACTATAGGAGAGTCAACTATAGCAACGTGCAAACTCCCCCATTTGATGACAATAGGAAAACAGCACACAGCAATACAATGTGATAAAATAATTTTGCATAGCACTTTAAAAGCTCATGATAGTCCAGTTTCCATTGATCACTTGAGGCATATTTTGTATATTGTTTCCTACAACATAATTTCATAAGAATTTTTTGGAGAAAAGCAAATGAGGATGTTATTTAGAGAAAACAGTTACTAGCCAACTTCAGATTCATCCCTATTGAAGAAATGCATTTAAGCTCTTCCAAAATAACAAAAGCCTAGAACTACATCACAATTGGTATCTTGACATTTTATAAACTGAAGCATCATAACAGCAAACACAGCAAATGACTATTCAAATTCTTTATTCAAATATAAAAATATTTAATAAATGTAGAAATTACTAATATATGTGTATATCCCACGAAAGTAGATGTTACTGTTTTCATCATTTGAAGAACATGAAAATCCAAGAAAATTCTATCGCTCTAAATTTCTGCTAGTGCCTTTTAAATAACTGAAAAATACCGCACTCAATACCTAAAAATAATCTGAACTCATAAATGTTGGCCATATGCACAAAGAAAGAATTTGAGATTGTCAACATCATGCTCTCATTGAGAAGAGGCTGTATCAAAGTCTTCTAGTGAAGAGACTTTCAAAAGCAGGAAAAATGTGGGAGAGCAGTGGGGGAGGACATTGAAGAAATAGGCTGCTGTTTCTTTAACTGGGCAGTAACTTGCACTAATGAAACTCAGGTGGACACTAGACAGCAAGCCCCAGGACTCCCCCTGTAATGTTACCCTCAGCAATGACAATGAGGGCTCCTATAAGCCTCACAGAGAGGTGCTACTTTAAAGAGAAACTGAAAAAAGTAAACAGGATCATATTGCAGTGGAGCAGCTGAAACTCATAGCTTTAGGGCACAAAATAAAGTTATTCTGCTTCAACTACCTTAAAGAGCACAGACATACCAGATTACATTTCTGCTGCATGAGACATGGACCTACTGTTTACACTCATCCATGAATCTAACTAATGACTTGGTGCAAAGATGAATAGGTTGAGTTAGAAAAATGAATGGCTTCTCTCTTTTATTCTCATGTCTTCAATTCCTCCAGCAGTTCTGACTTACAGGCTTCCCTGTGTGGCACACACCAGGTTTTCCCCCTTCTCATGTGAGAGTTATTCAACTTGAATGTGCACCCTTAACATTGAGTTAGCACTGTTGCTCAATACCCATGTCCAAGGCTGCCCTGACAATTAAAATTCTGTATCTCTAAAGCACAAACTGATGTTGATGTTGCAGCAGACTCGTGTTTCTTCTGGTTTTCCCAAGTCCACATTTCCAGGTTCAAGATCCTGAGACAAGTCAACTACTCCATGACTGAGACCTAAGGAGGTATCAAAGAGCAAACCCAGATGCCAGCTTGCAATTCTTTGTTACAAGTGTACTCAGCTGCATATTTAATTTAAAAAAAAAGTTGAAACTTTCTGACAATTAAATAATTTCATAGCAGAAGGAATAATAAAATCATGAGACGCAACAAATACAAAAAATAAATATTTCCCTTACCTGGATCATGGAAAGGCACCAAAGCAAAGTTGAAGAGAGGTCTCTTGGGTCTTTTCAAAGACGTCTCCAAAATTTTGGAAGCCCCTTCAATGACCTGAACTAAATCATCGTACATGGAGCCAGTCACATCAAATACAAAAGCCAAGGTGGAAGCCCCCTCGGGAATTTCCTCGGCCCCGACCTCCGACTGGGGGCTGGCATCCTGAGCTAGGGAAGAATAAAGAAGAGCGAGCAGGAATACTGTGTGGACAACTTCCCAGGAAATCATTTTTTTCTTTTTTCTTTTTTGCTTTTTGCTTTTTTTCTCCCCCTGAGTGCCTAAGCACTGTGCTTAGTCCTCAACAACAGGCGGAGGGTTTCCTCCCAGAGAAACTCATCAGACTCTTGCGATCACTCAAGGAGCAAAAAAGTTAGGAGCTGAGACTCGGACGGGGACAGGCACCAACCCCGACCCGTCTGCCGGGGATGCGGCCGCTTTTGTCTGGACGCGGCGTCCTCCTGGGCTGCTATCTGCCCGCGGGCCCCGGGCGGCGTGTGGCGCGGAGCGGGCAGCGCGCGGGGTCCATGCCCCGGGGGCAGCTCTGAGCCTGCGGCGCCCGCCAAGTCCCGCCGCCTCCCACCGCAGCCGCTCCCTCGGCTGGGCCGGCGACGGAGCTCCCAGCCCTGCACTGCTCGCGGCTCGCGAGCGAGGAGGGGCTGCCCGACGCGGCCGCGCCTTCTGATTGGCCAGTTGCCGTCCCCCGGCCGCGGCTCGGGAGCCCCCCCTCGAGGGTGACTTTTCCCCCGCGACTGATTCTGGGGTCAATTCAGTACCAGGGAAGCGCTTGCAGCGCCGGCTCGGCTCCCACCCGCGCTGCTGCTAACCATCCAGAACCCTGGGGTGAACAATGGCTTTCGAGAATGAGTGGCGAAGACCCAGGCTGAGGACACCGCACCAAGTAGCACAAAGGGAATTGCATTTTTCTCATGTGGACAACGCTGCTTCAGACACTTCTTTCATAATTACCCCCGCAGAAGCCGGGACGTCCCAGCCCAGCCTCCTGTCGCTCAGCCCACAACCCGGCCCAGCCAGGAGGGGGAGCTGGAAAACTCGCTCAGCTGGGCTGCACCACACCGGGGCTGTCCCACCTCCCTGGGGACTAAGACCCTGCCGGGAAGGGCGGAAGGAGAGAGCTGGAGGGGCAAGAAGCAGGAGGAAGAGGAAAGGGCCTGTTGGGGGTTATGAAGGAGACAGCAAGAACTGCGATGCGGGGAGGGGGCACTGTACCCAGGAGCAACTAGAGGACAAGGAAACTGGATTATCAACAGGATGGAAGTTGAGTAGAAAATAAGGGCATTGAGAGGTGTGGAAAGAAGAATGAGATATATCGAGTTCATATTACAGGGAAATCTGATTTTTTATTACATTATTAAGATTCACATTTGTTGAGCGGTTTGAATCCTGTGCATAGCATGGTGAGGTAGAATAATATTCCCATTTCACATTTCCTTCCAAAGAACAACCATGTTTCGGCCAAAGATCCATTGAAAAGATGGTCCCCTGTATGGTAGTTTGTTGCCAATACATAAGGAAACCTGGCCCTGGAAAACATTAGGATTTTTTTCTGTATTGTAATTATTATATATATTATAGTTCTACTGACAGATTTAAGAGGGTAAGCAAAGAAAGTCAACCGCGGGCTAAGGATTCTTTGCTTCATTTTAATAAAAGTGTATTTCTTTCCTGGAAAAAAAAAAAAAAAAAAGGAGTTCTGTCTGGATCTGGGCACCCAAAGAGGAACAAACAGGCATCTTGATCTGTGGTAGAATGTCTGTTAGACCACCCATCTTTCACGCATGCAGCCTGAGGAAGAGTCAGCTCCCATGAGCCTTTTACAGTCTATAACTGTCTCCCCTTTCAGACCCAGCAGCCATGGGACCTAAGTTTATGATGCCTATAAGTCATGTCACTTAAAGGAAGCAGACAGGCCATTTGGGTTGGGTGGGAATATGAGAGGAGAGAGGGAATGTACTTCCTTTCCAAGTAGTATTTCGAGAATGCTATTTGAGTAGTCCATTCCTTTGTTTATTTAAAAAGGATTTCATTCTAAGTCCTAGAGACCTGAGCTATTCCAGGTGCTCAGGGGAGGTGGGAAAGCCCAGTGATTAAGAGTTCTGGATCAGATAGCCTTGATTCAAGCCCAGCTATGATACTTAGTAACTGACCTTCTGCAAGTTATCTAACTTCTTCGTGCCTTTTTTCATTTGCTTGTAACTGGAAATGATGATTAAATGATGTAATAAATGTTCCATATGTACTTGAAAATAATACTATGGAGTGATTGCTCTATAAATGTCAGTTAGGTCAAGGAGTTTAATAGTGTTGCTCAACCCTTCCAAACCCTTACTGATTTCTGCCTACTTATGATCAATTATTGAGAGTGGTATTGAAATCTCTGGCTATAATTCCAGATTTGTGTGTCTTTTTACAGTTCTGAGAGTTTTTGCTTTCATGTATTTTGAATCTCTGTAATTAGAAGTAAATATAGTTAGGATTATGTCCTCTTGACTAATCAACATCTTTATCACTATGAAGTTAACTTCATTATTTCTGGTAGTATTATTTGTTCTGAAAATATACTTTAATATTAATATAACCACTCATTTTCCTTTACATAGTGTTAGCATTGTGTATGGCTTTCTATCCTTTCACTGTGAACCCACTTGTATCTTTACATAAAAAGTGTATTTCTTGTATTCACCATAAAACTGAGTCTTGCTTTTTTATCCAATCTAACAATCTCTGCCTTTTAAGAAATGTGTTTAGCCCATTTAGACCCAATGTAGTAAGGATTGGATTTAAATCAGTCATCTTGCAATTTGTTTTCTATTTGCCCAATTGTTCTTTGTTTATTTTCCTATTTTTCTGCCTTCTTTTAAATTGATTGTTCTTTATTTTTTATTTTATCCCCATCGCTAGCTTACTATTATTGTGCTATGTTAATGGTTGCTTTCGGGTTTATGGCATATATCTTTAATTGATCACAAGTTTCCTGCAAATAATATGCACTTCATATATAAGAACCTTAGATTAGGCCTGGGGATGGAGCTCAGTGCCACAACACTTGCCTAGCATGTACAAAAGGCCCTGGATTCGATCCCCAGTACCACAAAGCAAAAACAAAACCTTATACTACTAGACTTCTATTTTTCCTCTCCTAAATTTTTTGCTGTTATTATCAACTATTTCACTTAACTGCATTTCAAGCCCCACATTATATCATTATTTTTTTAAGTAGTCAATTATTTTTAAAGAGAGCTAAATCAAATATTAACAAAAAATTAATATGTCTACCCATCTAGTTACCATCTCTGGGGCTGTTCACTCCTTGTCTAGATCCAGAGCTCCATGTGATGTGGTCTCCTCCCCAAAGGACTCACATTACCAGCTCCTGCCATTCAGTTCTGCTGGGGATGAATTCTTTCATTGTTGAATATTTGAAAAAGTCTTTATTTCACCTTTGGTTTTGAAAGGTTTGGGAAGGGGAACTAGGTAGAGAAATTTAAATGAACGGGTTTTACTTTTTTTCAGTACTTTATTTCACTGTCTTCTTGTCTGCCTGGTTTCTTTCTTTTTCTCTTTTTTTTTGGTATCAGAGATTGAACCCAGGGGCACTGAGCTGCATCTCCAGCCCTTTTTTGTATTTCATTTAGAGACAGGGTCTCATTGAGTTGCTTAGGGCCCCACTCATTGTTGAGGCTGGCCTTGAACTCACGATCCTCCTGCCTCAGCCTCCCAAGTGCTGGGATTACAGGCGTGCGCCACTACGCCCGGCTGCCTGGTTTCTAATAAGAAATATCTGCCATCGTTGTATTTGTTCCTCTAAGTGCACGTTTTAGTCAGCTTTTTCCCTGCTGTGACTGAAAGACCCAACCAGCACAATTATAGAGGAAAAGTTTATTTGGACACTTACAGTTTCAGAGGTCTTAGTCCATGGAAGGCTGGCTCCTTCCCTTGGGGCTGGAGATGAGGCAGAACATCATAACCAAAGAGTGTGGCAGAGGGAAGCAGCTCACATGGTGATCAGAAAGCAGAGAGGAAAACTCCACTCTCTGGATACAAATACATATCCCATAGCCACTCTCCCAATGAACCACTTCCTCCAGCCCCACCCCACCTGCCTCCAGCTACAACTCACTTAATCCCATCAGGGATCAAGTCACTGATTAGGTTAAGGCTATATACTCCATTTCTCTTCTGAACCTTCTTGCATTGTCTCCCATGTGAGCTTTTGGAGGCCACCTCACATCCAAACCATAACATGCACGCCATCTTTTTTCTCTTGACTGATGCTCTTAAGGGTTTTCTTCTCATCTGCTCTTGAACTATTCAACTATAATGTGCCTGGTGTGATATCCTCACGTTTCTTGCACTTAAGGGCTTTGAGTTCTTCCATCTTTTTTCATCAAATTTGGGAAATCTGGGGTATGTTTTTTTTTCAAATTTCTTTTTCTTCCCCCACTGCCTTTCCTTTGGGAGTCTCAGTTACATGTGTATGGAGATCACTTGCAATTGTTTAACAGTTTGTTGGTGCTTGGTCCACTTTCAAAAACTAGTATCTTCTTTTCTCATTGTGCTTCATTTTTGACAGTTTCCACAGCTATTTCTTCGAGTTCTCCAACCTTTTCTTCTGTACTATCTAATCAGCCAATTGTCTGCTCCAGTATGTTTTTCACCTCAGACATTATGGTTTTCACCTCTAAAGGTCAATTTAGATCATTGTTATATCTTCAATGTCTCATTTGGCGTGTATAAATATATAGAATACAGTTATGATATTTCTAATGTTTTTATCTGGCAATTCTAACAATTGTGTCAGTTCAAGGTCAGTTTTGAAAATTTCCTCCAAGTTATAGATTGTGTTTTCTTCCTTCTTCCCAGGTCTTATAATCTTTGGATATCAGACATTCTTGAACTTTGTTCTGAAGCAGAATTTAGTTATTTGGAAACAGCTTGATCTTTTTGGGACTTGCTTTGAAAATGTTTCAGATAAGACCAAAACAGTGTTCAGTCTAGGGCTAATTATTCCCCAGTACTGAGAAAAGATCCACCTGTGGGCTTTATTCAGTGCTCTGCCAATCACGAGTTTTCCAGTCTGGCTGGTGGAAGCAGCCAGTATATTCCTATCCCTGGGTACTGTCACCTTCAGGTGGGTCTTTCATGAACCTTTGGTAGTTTCCTAACATGCTTGTGCTGATCAGTACTCAGCTGAACAATTGTGGGCCCTCTTCAGAGCTCTGAAATACTCTTATCTACACAGCTTTATGGAACTCTCTCTTATACACTCTTGCTAAGTCTCCCTGAACTTCCAGCTCTTTCTCCTCAACCCAGGAAGTCTGCTAGGCTCCACCAGGTTTCACCTCCATTCACCTCTAGAGACCTGGAAGCACTCTACAGGTGGTGAATTGGGACAATTTTAGGACTTGGTTTACTTGTTTCCCATCTCTCTGGGATCATTCTCCTCTTTTTCCTGAGAATAAAATGAAATAATGCTTATAACAAATTTAGTGCTGCCAGGACTTAGTAAAAGGTGACTGTTATCAGTCAGGTACAGTGGCATGTCTGTAATCCCCACTACACAGGATGCTGAGGCAGGAGGATTGCAAGTTCAAGGTCAACCTGGGTAACTTAGTGAAACTCTGTCTCAAAATAAAAAAAAATAAACGTCTGGGAATGTAGCTCAATGATAAAGCACCTCTGGGTTCTCCCCAGTACTATTTATTTGAAATTTGGAATCCATGAATATATGCTTTAGGGACACAATGGATTGAAAGAGACAGATAACTAGAAGAACTGTGTGTTTATAGAAGGTATTTAGTAACTGTATAGATTGGATCTTAAATGCCCCCCTCCATGGGCCCATATAATGATGGCTGGGTCTCTACCCTAAGGTGGTATAGGAAGATGGTAGAACTTTTGGGAGGTGGAGCCTAGTGGAAGACAGGTCACTGGGAGTCACTGGGGATGTGCCCTTGAAGGGGATTTGGGGACCCCAGTCCCTTTCTGTTTCTCTTTTTGCTTCTTGAAAGCCATGAGGTAAGCATCTTCCTCTGCCATGTGCTCCCTGCCATGATGTGCTGCCTTGCCACAGGTCCAAAAGCAACAGATCACCTGCCCATGGAATGAAACCTCCAAAGGAGTGAGCCAAAATAAACCTTTCTTCCTTATAAGGTTTGATGATTTCAGGTATTTTGTTAGTGACAGAAAAATGACTAGTACAATAGCTTTACCACCATCCTGAAATAAATGGGTGGTGGCACATAAGTATGTGTTTAAGGTCCACAGGGCAGAGTGGTTGGGAAAGAGGGTGACAAAGAAAAAGAATACTCAATGACTAAAAGGAATTTTTACTCATTTATGCATTTATATAGAAATTTGCCTGTATCTTTCATAACCCCAAATATATCTCTTTAGTCTCCAATAATTGAGGGTATGTGACTTGGGACACTTTAGAGACTTGTATGGGTTCACATTCCTTTCAATAGTCTATTCTCAGCTGAAATGAGGATATCTGGAAACAAGGTAGCCCCCGTGGATGGAAATCTCATTCACACTTTAGAGTAAATGAATCCCTGAAAGTGTATTTTGGCTGCAGTCAACTGAGAAAACCAAGAATGTAAGTGGGAGATAGTGATTGAGTTGGGAAAAGGGCACAGCCCAAGATGAAGATAGGAAGGGTGGGGGGACAAAAAACCAGGGTGTTAAGTCAGAGTATTTCCAGAAACAATATAAATCCTAGCCCTTTTCCTGCTTTTGTTATTAAAAGTCTCTCTGAGGTTGGAAGGAGCACTGTCTGTGAATCTAATCTTGCTTCAGCCATTAATTATTTCAGTTCTGCAACTCACGAGCAGATCACACTAAACAATTCCTAAAATTATTTCTGCTGTGGTATTCTCTGAAAGCCTTACCCAGAAAGCAAAGATGAAGGTTTGCTCTGATTCCAGGGGGCCAGTAGATGGGGTAGAGGGAATGAAGCAGGGAAGAATAGAAAGCTAACATCAGGGTGCATTCTCAAATTGGTCACGGCTATAGGCTGCTGGTTACCCCATGTCATGAATTTGTCTGAAAACCCTGGGTCAGGCACTTAAAGACTGTTCTTCAAAGAGAAAGGGGAATAAATGAGGCCAAAACAGGAAGTTTCTATTCATTGACTCCCATCCCCATGGGTCAAAGCTTTTCTCCAGGGGTCATAAACAGTCAGACACTTTTGGATCCCACAATATGGGGGTTGATCTGGTTGGCTTGGATTCTGACCCCAAAACATCAGCTCCCAAGTCAGGACAGATGGGTGGCAAGTTACACCTACATGAAGTTTTTTGGACCTTCAGCCAAACTCTTGGTTATTACCCAATATTAGCCTTATTCGACAGAGAAGTTAAAGTCCATTAAATTGGCATAGTTAACAACCTAAACCTAGTTCTGCTTTTTCTGAACCCCCAAACTCTGTTTAGTCCATCCTTACTCATTCCTCAACAAATTTACTGAACTGTTACTAGTGTCACACAAATTATGGTAATTGCCTGAGAAAGAAAACTGATTCCCTGCCCTCAAGGCACTTACAGTCTAGTGGGGTAGAGAAAACAGTGTGAGAATGCTCTGAAAGAAAAAACCCAACATTCTCAGGAAGCAAATAAGACAGACACCTGTCTCAAGAAAAGTATAGCACCCCAGGAGGATGACAACTTACTTAAGTATAAAATAGGGAGAAATGTACCAGGCCTCAGTTGGGGGTGAGTGTCAGGGAGGAGGGACATGGACCATTCATAGAACTGAAAGTTAGGTTGGAATGTGAAGAAAGAGCAATGGGGAGTCGACCAACCGTGTCTCATTAGCAGCCTTGGGTACCAGTGTGAGGGCTTGGATTACATCCAGAAGGCATATAATGGCGGTGAAGGACTTCAAGGGGAGAGCAGAAAGATCAGTTATAATTTAGCAAAATCACTCGGGGCAAGGTGTGAGAGAGGGAATAAGAGACATAAATTGGGAAAAAGAAAACAAGAGTATGTTGCAATAATAATGTTAACAACATCCTTCCTCTAGGGAAACTGAGACTTGGGAGAATTTCAACAACTTGCCCAAGGTCAGCGCTAGTGGGAATAGAGGCAGCATTTGAACTCAAGCCACCTGGCCCAGAGCCTATGCCTTCACTGCTTTTCAGCACTGTCCTCTGGCTGCAGGTTATGAGGCTATGATCTGATATAACGGTCATGGATGATACAAGGAGAAACTCTGACTACATTATCAAACTCATTTGGTAGTTTTCAGTTGCTTTTAAAAAAAGAGTTGTGTATGTCGCTCTAAACAAGCAAAAACCACAAACACCCTTGAAAGGCTCTGGGGGCACAGACAAGGACAAAAAGAAAAAGTAAAAGAACTCCTTAGTTAACCAGGAACTGATATCTGTCCTTGATCTATCTTCAACTCCCTGAAAGGTCCCGGGGTCAGGAAATGGCAGTAAAGATGGAGCTGCTTCTCTGAGGTTACATACTTAATGATAAACTTTGCTGAAACGTGTAGCAGATGATGAGACTTTGCCAATTTTTTGCTAAACATCACCAAATTAGCCTCAAAAGTCTCTTTACCCAGATTCTCATCATGAATGTTGCATTTGCTGGAGGTGGTGTGGGGGATGAGGCATACAAGAAGGTAATGTCTTTTAAAAGTAGTCCAGCTCATTACAGCAAAGTCAATACTAATCTCTGCAATTCAATTTTCTCCCTTGAAATTCTTCTAATTGCCCTGGAGAAGATAAGACTGCTTACTGGTTAAATATTTTAAGTGCTCACCTAATTGGAAGCATTATCACATGGGGCCTGAGAAAGCCTAGCTCAGAAATACCTTGACATAATATGGGCGGTGAAGACGACTGCTCCCAGACAGGGTGTACAAAGTGCCTTTTTGCAAATCACTAAATGGCTTGATGTTATCCTCAATGATCCTTCCCCAAATGTCTGGTTGTCTGTGTAAGGAGGCCCAGGATCGTTGTGTGTTTACGTTAGCACATTTTTACAGGGTAAGTAACTTGCTATTACCATTGAATTAAAAGTAGAGTACTCTTGCATAGTGATTATCCTTGGCACTGCTATTATGCTAAAAAAAAAAGGGGGGGAGATAAATTCAAGTTAGATTTGTTCTTCTCTTGTCTCCCTTAAGAATGCAATAAAAGGACAGAAAACCAACTCATTATAACTGGAAAATTAATCACATCAAATATTCTCTTATACTAATCAAGTTATAAGTCTGGAATCAGCTTATGCAAAACAGATGTTTACATTCTTATTCTCCTTTGGTACTCACGTCAAGAGAGGAAAGCACAGAATAACGATGCCATGGCATGCTTTGGGGAATGCAACACTCTGCTTTCACTTTTTTTTTTTTTTTTTTAAGGAAGTCACAAAGCCTGTGGGCAGCTGGGGGGACAGCCTGAAAGGGGAAAAGCACCAGGGGTCTCAGCTTCTATTCCTCACATAGGCAAAATTCCTTTCTTCTGGAATGGCACAGGAAGTGTGCTGCCTAAGAACGGTGAATTGGCTCCCAGCAAGAGGGAGAGGACACAGGCAACATGTGTCTACAGCCTGTCCCCTTTGGCTCAGCTGGTGCCCTCGTTCCCTAGAGCTTGTAATTCTGGCTTACGATGAAGTTATGGTCTTATCTATAAGGACCTCAGCCTTCAGCACATGGGCCTGTGCTGGAAGCTTGGTGGCTGGCCTATGTGCTCTTGGCAATTTGTGGAGCATTTAGGAGGTGGGGCCTAGCAGAAGGAAGTTAGGTGATTGGCACACGCCTTCAGAGGGGATGTTGGGATCCTGGCCCCTTCCTGCTCCTCTCTTTGCTTCCTGGCTTCCTCTTCCATGCACTCTCACCAGAAGGCATTTGTGGACCAAAGCAGCAGGGCCAAGCAACCCTGAACTGAAACCTCTGAAATGATCAGCCAAAATAATCCTTTCCTTCTTTTAAGTTGATTATTTCAGGTATTGTATGATAGTAACAGAGAGCTTACTACAACAAGAATCTTCATTTAATGGAGAGAAAAGAGGTCTGGACAGTGACTTGTCCAACATCTCATAAAAAACATTTGAGATAGTGCTGGAAGTATATTTTGGGCTTGTAATTATCCTTTTTCCACCTCAATAGGTATTCTAGCAAGTATTGGATGTTCACTACATCCTAGATACTATTTCAAGAACCTATTATGTATTAATATACTTAATCATCTTTAATCTTCATTCTAAAACTATAAGGTAATCAATAATGATCCTCATTTCTTTTTCTTTTTTTCTTTTTTTTTTTTTTTTGGAACCAGGAATTGAACTCAGGGGCACTCAACCACGGAGCCACCTCCCCAACCCTATTTGGTATTTTATTTAGAGACAGGGTCTCACTGAGTTGCTTAGTGCCTTGCTGGTGCTGAGGCTGACTTTGAACCCGCGA
Source organism: Glaucomys volans (assembly GCA_020662805.1). Lineage (NCBI taxonomy): Eukaryota > Metazoa > Chordata > Mammalia > Rodentia > Sciuridae > Glaucomys > Glaucomys volans. The sequence goes on from JAJEJO010001963.1 coordinate 245,754, forward strand.
TCCTCCTGCTTCAGCCTCCCAAGCTACTGGGATCACAGTCGTGGACCACCATGCCGGGCTAATGATCCTCATTTCCAAAAGAAGAAATAGAAGATGAAAATCACCCAAAAAGATCGGGTCAACTATCCAAGTTTTCAGTCCACCCTTCCCTTTGTTCACTATTATTCTTCTTTTGCCTCTATTCTAGATTTCCCCTACATTTTATAGTAAAATTGAAAATTCTAATAGTGACTCTTTGAAATAGACAATGACTTTATGTTTATATCACCAAGGTTCATCATGAATCTGATATTTATACCATAGTGACCTTCAAAGAAAGTGACACTGCAGTTTTAATTTCACTTGCTTTGAGAATTATTCTTGAAGCACTCTTTGGCCTTGAATCAGCCTCTCCTTCCCTGAGCATGTTTCTGAGCTTTTTTTCTCATTAATTATAAATTCAAGCTAAGTTTATATTTTTGCCACAGTGCCATGAAATAATTGAGAACAAGGGTTGCATATTGCTCATTTTTATAAATGTGGGTTTTATTCATTTTTATACAGTAGTAACTCAATAATGCTTCTTTTTAAAATTTTATTTTTTCCATATTTTATTGTATATAATGGTGGGATTTGTTGTTATATATTCATACATGCACAAAATATAACAATATAATTTGACCAATATCATTCCCCAGTATTCAATAATGCTTCTTTAATGAATGCTTCATTATTTAATGAATTGCTAAATTCATTATGATTAGTAATAATGACAATAATAATAATTGCCATCTGAATACTTTATAATCACATTTTTATCACATAGGTGTAATATGTACACAGACCCATTTAATATTTACACCAACCATGTAAGATAAATACATCTATAGCCATGTCAAAGATGAGCAAACGAGACTCACAATGTCAAGCAATTTGCCCACAAATGATCAGTGGTGCGTGGACAGCCAGGAGTAAAACCAGGTCTTTCCAATACCATCCATTGCCATCATGCAAAATCATTTTATTATTGGCCTACACGTGACATTCTTGTAGAGCACATCATTATAAGTCCCAAATAATTTTTTAAATCATCTTGTTTAGGTGAAACATCATGACTTAGCTCCAGGTAGGTAATCAAAGTGCCAGAGAAGTGAGGGCAATTTAGAATACCATAGCTAAAAATTAAATAAATGTTCTTAAAAAAATAAAAAAAGGAAAATAGTGTTACATTGTAAAATAGTGTTACATCTAGCCACTTATCTGCTTATCAGGAGGCAATATCTACTATTGCCTGTGATCAGTTTCTGTTAACCATTAGGGGCAATTAAAAGAGGCAGATCAATATTGTAATATGGTACTTGATGTTGATTGAGAAATATGAAAAGGTGGTAGATACAATCCATTTTCTACTTTCACTTTTATTCTAAATATAGCGTTTTAAAAAAGGAAAAAACCTTTTACCCATTTTTAGTCTTTTTTTTCCTATTATTTCCTATCACCTTCCTGCATCTTCAAAATAGGAATTTTCCTACGCTAAGGATCTGAACATGTGTACAGAAAATCTCAGAAATCGGGGAGGAAAAAGAGCTTTAAAAATCAGAGAAACACCTACTCTCTAGACAGCTAGGAATCTGACCTAATTTTAAAAAACAGAAGAAGAAATTCTAACTTCTTATCTTACATTCCAACATTCAGTAACTCTCTTTATCAGGGCAGTTTCCCTATATTTCTTCTAATGTAATTTAAGACTGTTCTTGCTCTCTTTTCAGAAGAACTGCAGCTGGTCACAAGTTTCCACATACTTTTTTTCCATACCAATTAATGAAAGGAGAAAGTTGTGGGCTCTGACAATAGCAAACTGAATTCATGCCTATTGGCTTTACTTTTTTTGTGTGTGAGAATCCAGTCCTATTCGAATCACATTAATCAAAAGACGGTGAGTAATTCCAGGTTCCTCTGAAGAAATAAAGGCATGTGTTATGAAAACTGATCTTCTTCCTTTCCTTCTTTTTATTTTCAATTCATACAAGAAAAATCTAGATTTCCTTTTTATTTTTTATTTTTTTTAGTTAAAGGTAGTCTCCTGAAAGCTAGGGCGATCCTGCAGATTAGACTTTGAATCACAGAATGAATTCATGTTTGACTTACTATGGATAAATACAGATATGTGTGCATACAGGTTAGTATGCTCGTTATTTCCTTGCTCTGTCAGCTGAGAAGGCCTAGAAGCAATGCCACTCCAATAGCACTGAACACACTTGGTGTCCAAATCTTGGTTTCTAATGCCAAGATTTTATTTCCAATAAAAGGAACCAGGGTTCCTTGCAGAAATGGCTGATTCTAAGGCAGGGACAGGGAATAAACAACATGAGCCTGGAGCATTTTACAGGTAAGAAATGAAGAAAATGCAAAAAATTTTACAAAGACCGCCCCCCCACACACACATAATATTAGGATACATCAAAAAGACACAGGTGCCAGTTAATAGAACTCACAGCGATCAAACCTGGAACAATTTGAGCAAAATATAAATAAATAAACATATAAATAACATAGCATTAAGTGAGAACTCCAAGTATGAAATAAATATCTTGAATACACAAAGATATAAATAAATAAATGAATAAATAAGTAAATGAAGAAGAATAGACAATTCTCCCATGTGAAATAATCCAGACAATACATGCAGATACTTTTTGCTCAGAGAGGTGAAGCATAAACCCTCACCTCTTTTTTGGCAGTGTTGGGGGAAGAACCACTGCAATGGCTAGACTTTATTGGAAAGAAGAAACTTTCTAGCACATTCTGAGTAAGTGAGCTGCAGGGTCTCAGTGGGAAAACTGGTGGGGAACCAGCTTACAGTGGGTTCCACAGTTGGGGCATCGCTGAGTCTTGCCTTTGTGCAACCAGAACCAGATGACAGCATTGTGGTCCTCTTCACAGATGCAACCCACGATTCGTTTGTTGGTGATGGATGGGACTCAGTTAGGGTCTTCCTTGGTGCCTGAAGCTGCCTTGGGGGAAGTATATTGGATGGGTCCTGTCCCTCCTTGCAGCCGTCATGACCTCCCTCTTCAGCCCAGTGGCCTGCTCATCATCAGTAGGAATACCACCTCCAGAAGCCAAGGAGTGCACAGTGGCCACCCCGTTGGGACTGCTGGCTCTCAGGGCCTGCACAGCCAGTGCTCCCGCTCTGCGAAGTAACCTTGAAGCCACCACTCCAGCTTCAAGCAGTGGCACTTCCTTAAATGTGGGCTGCACGTAGTAACTTGCTCCCAAAGAATGCAGTCAAGAAGAGAGAACAACAACTTTACAGAGAAATCTGGCCAATACCACCTTTGCCAGATGATCAAGATCAACCCTGCCAGTGACAAGTCACATTGACAGCATACACCCTTGATGTGATGTGGTGAGAACAGCATCTCGGGTCTTCCTTGAAAGAACACACCCAAGACTTCTTGTCACAGCTTACAGGAGCCTAGTGTGTCATGTGGTATCCTAGAAAGGGATAGTGGAATGGAAAAGAGAAAAACTGCAGGAATATAAATCAAGTACGGAATTCAGCTAATAATGTATCACTAGTTGTAACAAATACACCACACCAGTAAGATGTTAAGAGTATGGGAAACTGGGTGTAGAGGATATCTGGACTTTTTATCCTCACAACTTTTCCATATATCTAGAACTATGGTAAAATTTAAGGTTCATGCATAAAATAAAACAAATTGCAAAAAAAAGCCTTAAAACATTTAAATGAGACACACATATTGTAATATGAAGAAATGCAAAAGATTTTAATTAGTCAATTGTCTCCATACAGGGATGTAAACTAAAAATTCACTGTAATTCATGAGCATATTTTATATGTAGAATGAAGTCTTATCCTTGGAAGACAGAACAACTGAAAGAAACTCTATTTGGCCTAATGGAAATCAAATTGAAGATACTGTTTAACATAAATAAACATTGCAAATGTGCCCTAAAACAACACTATCACTGGACATTGCTTTAGGCAAACCATCACCATGAAAACAAGCCTAAGAAAGGATAAGTTTAGGTTACGGAAACATCAGGAGTGGGAAAGAGTCATGATTATGTTTAAAAAAAAAACTATAATAAATTGCAATTGCTTTACTCAATCAGAGAGTTTGGTAATAACACCAAAGTCATTAGCACATGGATCAGTATGATTGACTATATTTGGTGACAAACTCCAGCCCAGTGTGGGCTGCTTACCTTGCAGCTGTTAATCAGCGTGGGATAAGAGCATGTCCAGATCAGCATAAACCCAAATCTTTCCTGGAAAAATTGCTTAAACAGAACATCTTATCAACTGTAGCTCAGGTGCATTATTTTCTTATGTGTTAGCCAAGGGGCAAGGAATCTGAATGGAGGCAAAGCAAATTCTACTATGAATGACCCTAGCGAGAGAGTTTTATTGAGATTTGAAAATTTCAGCCAAATCCTTCCATTTGCAAAGAAGCTAATGTCTAGAACTCCAGTAGATGCACTGTTCTGTATTTAAAGCATCTCCACAAATTTCTTTTGCTGCAACTTATAAGCAGACAGAAAAAAAAAACTAAATATTGAGAATGCATAGTGCACTTCTCATTGTGCCTGGGTTTTATGCTTCAGATCAGTTTTCTAAAACCAAATGCACAACAAACTATTGGAAGCACAAAGACTCATTCAGTCATTACCAAAGGGCATTCCTTAATGCCAAATATTTAGCTACATGCTGAAACTGAGATTATAAAATTGGAAGCATATTTAACAGATGTTGAAAAATGGGCATCATGCCAACTCATTCAAGCTACCAACATTGCTATCATTTTATATAACAATATAATAACATAATTACACACCAAAATTGACAAAACGAGATACCCAGAAGATGCATATTGACTCACAATTTGTGTATTACAGCTCTCATAATTCAGTCTTAAAAAAACATATTTTTTTCTGGCTTTAGTTCTATCAAGTGACTAATTTAATCCAAGCAATAATTGATAAATAATATTTCGATTTTCTTAGCCTTACTTTTCACAAATCCAGTCTAGCCAAACATCTTTTCCAATGTCAAGTAAAGCTCAGGATTCTCCAAGGCAATAGTATTTGTTTTCTACTCCTGCAAAGCATCAGAAATTAAACTCACTGATTTAAGATTGCCCTAAAATTGATGGAAAGATCAGAAATTGCTTTCCAAGACACCATCAGAAGCATTCAGAAAAACCATGCTCAAAATAACTGCATTCTGCCAAGAAGAGAAACATGAGAAGGTTTCATTCTACTCTGGGCCACTACCTCAACCCTACACGTGCACATTTTTTATCAGAATTTATTTACTCATCAGTTATTCAATGAATAATCATCGATAATCTCTATGCCAGACAATAGGGAAATGCCATAAAGATATGGTAACCCTTCAGCTCACTGTAGTCAGTTAATATCTAGAGTTTTCCTGGTAATAAAAATAAATAAGCTTAATTTTTACCAGAGGTGTTGGAATTTTATTAATCAACACCATGCTTATCTTTACTTTAGTACTCTTCCTCACCTGCGACAGAAATATTTTAGAGCCTAAGATTTCTCCCGAATAGCCTAAGGTTTCTACCCATCTTTTAGCCTTGCTGATTTAAGATCAGTGGAGGGACCCGGCCAGTATGAAAACTAACATTGCCCTCTGCTGGCAGATTTCTCCAGTGAGAGGCCTTGTGCTCGTTTTGCCCTTTGTGCCTTATTCTTCAGTCTTTTGGGAAATGTTTTGACCATAGAGTTTGTTTCTTCTGGGAAATATTTGGATTTTTTTCTGAAACAAAATTCAAACTGTGTAGGAAATGGTGATGGGCATTTAATCAGCACCAACCAAAATAAATACTTTTTTAAATTCAGTTCTACCCACATGATGGGGAGACACATAACTCAGCCATTCAAAATTCAAGGATATCCGAATCTCATCTTATGGAACCTGAATTTAATTATCCAGGACTCTCTAGGCTCCCGTGAACTCAACAACTCTGAAATTTCAGTAGTCCCTGCCAGCCCATCTAACACAATTATGCCTCTCTTTTTCACCATTGGGGTGTATGAACTCAACCCAATGAAATCTAGATGTGGCTTGAGATCTGGTGATGTGATTATCTTGGGATATTTGATAATCAGGGGATTATCTCAAAGGGATAATCCTATGTTAATAGATTGACAGGATTTATGAAATAAGAAATTCTTGTTCATTGAAAAGTTTTAAATCATGCTTGGAAGTTGCGGCTATCATTCTTTCCTGAGTCCTTCTGGTAAATACAGGTGGATGTAAGAAACTTGGGTCTCCTGCTCTTTGAAAGCAAGTGCTGTGTATCATTCATACTTAAGGAAGGGTTGTTGAATGGATAACTAAGTCGGTCCATTCTGTTTACTAATTTAATCACATCAGGCCTATTTCCCAACAAAATGCTTAGCGTTAGACAAAGTATGGTTTGGAAGGAAGTGCATGTGTTTTCAAGTTGGACAGACTTCAACTTTGATCCTGGCTTTGATACCCAGCTGGGCAGTAGGAAGCCACCTAACCTCTCTGAGCTACAGCTTTCCCACCCATAAAATATGAAACCTAATATTTTCTTCTTCTTCTTTTAGGGATTATATAATAGGAAATACATAAAGTAGTTGGGAAAATACCTGGCACATAGTGGGTATTTGAAAATTAGATTCTCTTCCTTTTCCTTTCAGATAAATTGCTAGTTTCTTTCTTTTTCATCAGCACAGCAGACCAAAATTAACTCAGGTCCATTTCGAGAAGTGAAGAGACTTTGCAGTAGTTACCAAATTTATTCTCATCTTCCAGCCTTTTTTTTCCCCCCTGCCAGGAACAAGAATATGCATGTATGGATAAGCTCTTCTATCTTGCCTGCTTCAGAGTTTTTGCTGAGTTCAAAAGAGGTAACTGGAAAAGGCAGCAGGGGAATTTATTTTACTTATCATCATTTTCCAATTAAGTGGAGAATTACACCACCTTCCATTACAATAACCATTTACAGATTTTGAAACGCTATAGTCTCTCACTTGACTCTCACATTCGCCCCCATTTTAAAGCTAAGGAAACTGAGGAGTGGGGAAAGAAGCTACCAAAAGTGGGGAAAGGAGCTAGTAGCCTTGTGTTCTGATTTGTGCAGGAATCCCTCCCAATCCCCAGCCTGAGATGCACTGCAACTGTTCTCCTCGGGAGCTGCCATTACTTGCTCACCAGTGCCCCCTGCCCTCCACTCTGGGCACTGCACCCTGGAATCAAGTCCTTTCCTGCTGCCAGTAGGACCTTAGTCTCTACCAGTTGAAAGAGACAAACAAGTCATGAGTCCTGGAGCTGCTCATTTTTTTGTTGTTTTCTCAGTGACTCACAACAAGACATGTGGTGAGTGGTTTGGAATCAACTACTTTTCCAAGGTTTTTACAAAGCCCGAATGCCCTTAGTGATATTTTTAACAATTCTAGGGAAGTTCTCAGTTTATTTTCAACATTAAAGATGCTACAGCAAGTGTGAGTGAAATGGAAAAGATGAAGCTCTTGTCTGTAGGGCTACAGACTCAGAGTCTCCATTAGAAACAGCTGCGCCTGGAAGTTTTCGTCTGTGATGCATTTATTGACATTCTTGTTGTGTTGCCAGAGCTGGTGGCCAGCTGTTCTCATCATATTTTAATTACAGAAACTCCCACACCATCAAGAAATGTTCTGCGTGAAGATGTGCAACACCTGTCTGCTGCTCTTTCCGTACCAGATCTAGCTCCATGTCTGCAGCTTACCCTTGCAGTCCCATGTCCCTCCAGTGCATTCCCAATCTAGGATTCCTGTACCTTTAAGGAAAGTTTACACCCCTAGAAGGGTATGCAAGGTTGGGTAGATATACTTACCCAAGTGTGAAGCGGGGACTCGTGCTTTCAACAGATTCCCGGATGGATTCATTATTCAGAAAAGAGGTAAAGAAGGTTGACTGTCGACAGGTATTCCTTGATATTAATTTTCAGTGGAAATACAATAGTTTCTTCTCAGTCAGCAATGGGAGGCTTCAAGGGGTAACTGAAAGACTAAATTCAGGACAGACAAAACACAGGAAAGAAAAGTTAAGTACAAATGGTATACCTATTAGCAATCGATGAGAAGTCATTAGAAAAGAGTAGGTTATAAAACACAAAGTTTACCATGATAATTTTGCCTAACTTATTCCACATTCCAACAATTGGAATATGGATAGACTTCTGGAAGTCTTTGGATAGACTTTTACAGAGGTAAAGATAATCTTTCAAGGTTATAAATTCATGCTGTGTTCAAAAGCAAAGTACATACCTCATCTTAATAAACAATTTACAAATCAGCTGAACATCATTTGCCGACATGTTCTGATTTTCTCTGCTCACCTTCCCATAAGCCAAGCAAAGCAGCAGAATTATTGCTCTTGTCCATCACCCTTCCCTCATAATGTAGAAAGAGTCACAGAAGTTCTGAACTTGCTGTAGTGTGACAAACACCTAAATAGAGACATTATTGACCAAAATCACCAAGGTGATTCCCCCAAATTACCTCCAAGCTCAGAATTTAATATGAAATATCATTTAAATGTCGACACAGAGTCCCTCTAATTATACGAGGCTTCCTCTGTGGTTTGATGTGAACCCCAAATTTCATGGGTTGCATATTTAGTCACAAAAGTCAGATGTTGATGGCATTTGGAGTAGAATTCTTGGGAGGTAAGTTCTTAGATGAAGGCAGGGGATATAGTTCAGTTGGTAGAGGGCCTGCCTCGTGTGCACAAGGCCCTGGGTTCAATCCTCAGCACCAAAAAAAAAAAAAAAAGAAAGAAAGAAAAAGTTCTTAGATGAGATCATGTGGGTGGGATGCTAATGATAGCATTTAGTGGCTTTATAGGCAGAGGACAGAACTGTCACATACTGGCTCTGTCTTGCTCTGTGATACTTTCTGCCATGTTTTGATGGAGCTAGAAGATCACCAGATGCCAAGCAGATGCTGATGACATGCTCACAGATTTCCCAGGCTCTAGAACTGTAGCTAAATAAATGAATTTTCTTTCTAAGTTACCTGGTCTTGGGTGTTTTGTATTAGCAACAGAAAATGGAGGAAGAACCCTGCCCCCACTTTTATCCTTCCCCTCTCTTCAACCCTCCTCCGTGCTCTGCCTGTGCTCCCCATTCAGGCTTAACCCTCTTCCCCCACAGAAACAGAAAGCATAAAAACATTAAGAGTGGACCTTATTGGGGGGGCGGGGCGCGGGGCAAAGAGGTCCATCCAAGAAGGATTTACATAGTAATTGAAGAAATATCCTTGAGTGTGTGGCAACAGTTTCTATGATGTTATCATTTCTACCCTTTTGTGTATCACTTGGTTGCCTTTCTCTTATGAATCTCTCAACAATTTATTACTTTTGAGAATGACCCCCCCATCACTAAAGCCATCTCAAATCCAATGCGTCTCAGTTGGACCATAATAGAGTCTCCTAGAATAACAGACCTGGGGGAAGGGAATTGAAAATTTCTCTTTTGTTTTGTCTTTCTTCCACTGTGAAGGAAGAAAGATACTGTTGCAGACACAGAAGGCAAGTCAGAAACAACAACAGAGGACACGGACACACACACACACACTCACACACACACACAGAGCAGAGGGCAACATTTTGGTTGAAAAGACTAACTGAATGGTAAAATGCCCATGTTAGTTATGAAATACCAATTTTAGCAACTTAGTTTTGGAAAAAAAGTTACACTTGGCTCATTTCTAGTAAAATCCCAATTTCTTATCCTTATAGATTTATTAGCACAATAATGGAGCACAACCAGGCAGTAAAAAGTTACTGCCTTGAAGAAAAGAAGTTGGTTCTACAATAAAATTTGAAAACATCGTTCCTTCAATGCCTGAGGCACTGTTTCCAGAAGCTTATTTAGCTCAGTAGTGTGTACCCATGCAGGATATCAAAATCAAACTTCAAGTGAAAATTTTAATAAGGTTGATTTTGTGGAAAAAAAAAAAAAACAAACGAAAAACAAAACTAGTTTAAGTGTGAGTTGCATGCTAGTCCCCGCATGCTAAGATTGATTCCAACAGCAGTAAAAGTTTTCACATTTACTATGTGGTTCAGGACAAGTTAATAATTTGCTCTGAGTACTACTATATTTCTGTGTTACGTCAAATCTAACAAAGTTCAGTCAAGATTTAAACAAAATTTTTCAAGTGCTTGAAGGGTTCCCGAAATTCTATCTCCTCCATGAAGACTTGCATGAGTAAGGTGGAGACTTCCTGCTCCCTCACCCTTTCTTTATTTTCTCAATATGATATTCATAAGCATGATCTTGCTGTCAGTACTGTAAAGGAAATATGGAGCTGCACCAGATGGCCAAAGTTAGGCAAAGCCCTGATTTTCTAGGGAGTGGGGAACAGGAGAAGCAAAAGTAGAAAGTCTTTGAAGTGAACAACTGCATCTTTTCTTTTTATTGGCAGCACAAGGTACTGGGTCTGTAACATGAATGAATGAATGAATGAATGAATGAATGAATGAATGAATGAATGGAGTATTTTATCAATATAAATAGATTCTGAAAACCATATGCTGGAAAAAGATGACATCTTTTTTTTTGAAATGAGAAATAAGTAGACATATTATGGTCCCTTAAAAACAAAGAGAGGGCTGGGATTGTGGCTCAGTGGTGGCGCGCTTGCCTAGCATGTGTCAGGTACTGAGTTTGATTCTCAGAATTACATACAAATAAATAAAATGAAGGTCTATCAACAACTAAAAAAATGTTTAAAACAAAACAAAACAAAAACAAAGAGAGTCTGGACTCACCAAAAACATATCACGTCTGGCTAACCTCATCAGATTCTGTTCTATTCCCTGTCCTGACCAACTTAGATCAAAGTGTAACCAGCATGCTCATCAAATTCGTGAATGTCACAAAATTGGCAAGGGCAGTTAGGGCACTGGATAGCAGATTAGAGATTCTACTTTATCTCAAAGAATTAAAGAATATACTGAAAACCATCCACTTAAAATTTTATAAGAGCAAATGTAAAAGACTACATGTAATTTCATAAGAATGACTTAAAAAATTAAAATGAGATCACCTGAACTTGAAGCTATGAAAAATATATGGCATTAAAAAATAATGCAAAGCCTTCCATTAACCATAAATCAGCATGAGGCGATAATGTGAAGTGGCTTCTAAAGGGTAATGTAATTTTTAGTATTAAGAGAAACATTCATATGGATCATAAGAGGAAATGGTTCACTGTATTCTGCACTAGACAGAATCGGTCTTGCTCTCTGGCATGACATTGTAAGACAAATGCTGACTAACTGGAGAGTTTTGAGAGGAACAGGGCCAAGATGGCAAGAGGCTCTGCAAGCACACTGCATGGAGAACACTTAAGAAAGCTGGGGAATGCTAGCCTTCAGGTTTGCTTTTATTTGTTTATTGGACCTCCAGGGTCCCAAGTATAATAATCTTAATACTTGGTTTATGACATGTCACTGATCCATGGAAGTTTTATTTATTTATATATTTGAATGTTTTCTTGTCTATTTTTGATAATATAGTAAGATCCTATGAACCTACTACCCAACAAGAAAACAAAAACTTTGACAACTTCCTTCTGCCACTGGCCAGAAGCCATGTATCAGTCAGATTTCTGTTATTGTAACTAAATACCTGAAATAATCAGCTTATAAAGAAATAAGGTTTATGTTGGCTCACTGCTTTTGGGCCTGTGGCGAGGCAGCACACCATTGCAGGGACTGTGGAGGAACAAAGTTCCTCCCCGTGTGGCTGATATACAAGAGGAAAAGGAGAAGAGGCTGTCCCTTCAAGGACATACCCCCAATAATGTAAACTCTCCCTCTATGTCCCAGTCTTCAAGTTTCCACCAGCTCCTAACAGCACCACTCTAGAGAATAAGTCTTTAAAACCCCGGGCCTTTGGGGACACTTACAATTCAAACAAGAGCAAAGCACAAAAATGTCTCTGGAAAAGGTGGCAAAGATAGTTCTCACCCCACATTCTCTTCTTAAGCTGTAACACTGACATTCTACTCACTGAGGGGTGGGGTCTACATACCCTCCCCTTGAAACTGGATCCTTGCAAATGCCTTGACCAAGAAAGGTGACACAAGTGACACTACCCAAGTAGGTTACATCATAAAGATGTCAAATCCTTCCACCTTCCTCTTTAGGGACCCTCACTCGGGATGCAGCCATCATTCTGTGAGGAAGCGCAAACATTCAGAATCCCTTCAAAGGAGGAAGTGTGGCCCTCTGAACACCCTGATCTCAGACTTCTAGCCCCCAGGATGATGAAAGGATACGTTCCTATTGTTGGAAGTGACCCAGTTTGTGATGATTTCTTCATGGCAAACAAATACACTGTCATGAAGAACCCACGCAGGTTTCCTATGACTGAACAGAATTCAGTCAATTGTACTGTAGGGATGTCCATCTTCGTTGATAGAGAATTTGGATGTGATGATGCTCTCCTGATTGTAAGATTCTCCACTCTCTTATTTAGTGAAATCCCCACACCAATACAATTGTCCAATACTTATACAGAGGGCAGTTAGTAGACTAGTTAGATCAGACAAAACATCTGGCACATAGCTTCATTTAAACCTCGCAAACCATAGTTATCTAAGATTGTTTACCCTTTCATTCTTGAAAATCAGGATCGGTCCTGTTCCCTTGGTGTTGAACACCTGAGAAATGTCAAGGCAGGAGCAAAAAGTTTTATTTAGAGAACAGATCAGAGAGAGAGACTCCTCTGGAGAGGAGGGGGACCACAGCTGGTGCCTGAGGGAGTGGGGGCCTCTTGCCCATTTATAGACTTTAGGTTTCCTTTCTTTTCATGCCCCCCCTCCTCTTATCTTGCCTAGTGACCAGTGACCAAAAGCTGGGAGAGAGCTGCCCACAGGGTACCTCTCCCCATTTTCCATATCTTCCCAAAGGGCAGGAAGGGAGCCACCCAGGGGGTCCTCTTTAACAGCTCCTTATTGGCAGGAACAATTCCCTGGAGGCAGGTGACCTTGGCAACAGGTGAGGAGGAGGCAACAGGTGCTCTGGAGGTATCAGGATTTTGTTTCCTTTTGAATCAGCCCCCATCTTCCTGACCTACTCATTCCTTATCTACACTGACTCCCCTTTTGCCAGGTCTTAATTCCAACATTCCCTCTAACAAAATACAGAAAGTGCATAGTAAGAAAGTAACATAGAGAAAGATGAGAGGTGGAGGGGGTGGGGTATGAAAAATGGTGGAATGAGACAGACATCATTACCCTATGAACATGTATGACTAACAAGAATGATATGAATGCACATCATGCACAACCATAGAAATGAAAATTTGTACCCCATATGTGTACAATGAATCAAAATGAAGTCTGTAAAAATAAAATAGATAAATAAAGTAATGTCATGGTAGCCATGTGGGGTTTATCAGAGCAAAAGTAGAAAATAAAAGGTAAATATTACAGGAAATGTGTGGTCCTCAGGTCTTGTATCCTGTCAAGAAATTCGCTGCTTAGAACCATTCTTTAGAAAGAAAATCTTTAAAAAAAATAGAACTTCAGGGCATACAATTTCACTTTGTGAATTAAGGGATAGAAGTCAGAACATCCAAATCTTTGAACCAGTCTCTGTACCATCTAAATAAAGCAAGCTCATAATTTTCCAAAAGTTAAAAGCTACCAATGGCACATTTTTTCTATGAAACATTCACAGTGCTTTAAGAAATCTGCTAATGGTTCATGATTTACATCTCCATTTACTCTGCTTCTGCTCAATATTTGCCTAGTTTTACTATGTCAATATGTTCTTACGTTGACTTGGTCTCTTGTAGCATAAACTCTGGGAGGGAAAGAGACTTCTATTTCATAGGGAAGGGTCATGCCACAAGACATTTGGAGAGTCTTAATTTACAGCAAATGGTGCTTTGGTTCAGCGTTACTGTGTTCTGTCTTAAACTACAACTAAGACTGCTTTCTGATCTCATTCACAGAGTTATTGGGATGATTAAGCAAGACAGCGAGGACAAGACACTAGCACAGGGTCTAGAAATCAGTAACTCTCCAGTAAATATCAGCTCCAGGACTAATATTAAAACCAGTATTACGAGTCATTAATTAGACTTAAAATTAAAAGTGCAAAGTTTTAAGGTCCTTACCCCTACAGTGACGTGGTGAGACCTGACAGAGCACAGAAGCCCAGGCACAAGCATTGGACGCCAACAGTTGAATGAAGAGTTTGCATTTCCTCATTCTTTTTTTTTTTTTTTTCATTTTTATAGACTGCATTCTGATTCATTGTACACAAATGGGGTACAACTTTTTGTTTCTATGGTTGTGCATGATGTACATTCATACCATTCATGTAATCATACATGTACATAGGACCCCAAAGATAAACATTACCAATTTATTGGTATGCAGTGAGTCCATCTTCAATACATTTAAATATACCTGTAATTAGAGAGAGATCTACCTTATTCTCTTTAGTAGTGGCATATGATTAAATCTCATGGCTATCACATAATCGATTTAACCACCCTTCCACTGATGACAGTTTAAGTTGTTTCTGATACTTATGTCAACATGAACAACAAAGCAATGATTATTTGAGCATAAATGCAAATATTAATTTGTTAAATTATGTTTATGTTATTATACAAATAAAATATGAATACATATTCTGGGGAAAAAAATAAATAAAAGACAAAAAAAAAGAGTGCACCTTGGCTCTTAGTCGCTGTGTGATGTCAGGTAAGTTGTCTAACTCCCTGAGCTTCAGCTATCTTAAGAGTTATCTGCAGGGCCATTAGAGATAGCACCTAATGTGATTCCTGGCACGTACTAAGCGTTTGGTAAGTAAGAGTAGTAAATCCAAGGAGAGCTTCAGTTCATGTTGCCCCATCTCTAAGGATTCCTTTAAGTACTTGCCATTCTATACATAACTTTGATTTTTATCTTATTGTTTGAGTTTCTTTTCTATATGGTTACATATGTATTTATGGAATGCCTAAATCACTAAAAATTTACCCCAAATTTTAAATATCCTTTTGAGAAAGGACATCCAAAATTGAAAAAAAAGAAAAAAATAAATAAATGACAAGTTCTTTCAATCTCATATGGCTGAAGATACACCCAAAAGATTATCTAGGGGGATATCATTTTTTTAATTTACTATTTACTACTAATTAAAGATCCCAAACTTATCAACATTGCCTGAAACAGATTTTTTTTTTTTCATGGAATTACAGGGTCACATTTTAATTCCTGAATTTTACAGTTCAGCATTAATATCACCACATGTATACAAATGGTGTAAAACAAGTACAGTGGCATTTTTAATACAAAATAAACATCTGTTTTATGGAAAAACTATACTTCATATCTACACAGACAGCCCATCTTTTCCAAACAATAGCCAAAATTAAAATTAACTACAAAATCTTCAAAACAGGGGAAACTGCTTCAGTTTAAGCTATTCCAGGAAAAAATGGACCCATTAACACATTACAAAGGTGATCTAAAGACTGCAGCTGGAATTACTATTTTTAGATTTTTTTTTCCTAATGCATTAAATTGTAGTTTGGGGACATTTTCTCATCTCAGCATGATCTCAGATCATAGATGAGAAACTAACATTAAAATATTTACAGTTAACTGCTGTTCTAAAAATAAAACATTGTAACTGTTTGCCTCAATTTGTTACTTTAAATTCATTTACGTACATGGAATGTGCTTTTACTCTTTAAAAAAAGCAGCGTTTGTATTACACACACCCTTGTCTGTTCATGGAAAAGTTTCCTGTGCTGCATGTGACTTTGACATAACTCCTTGGATCAAAATGGCTTCTAGATATTAAATATACAATTCAGCACTTTTAAAAAAATTTAGTCTTTATAAATTATGCTTTAATACTTGCCTGCAGCTCTGAAGATAAACACAAGTTTACTAACAAAGCAGAAAGGGACTTCAGAATATCCTCTGCCAAGGATTGTACTGGTAGGTGGTTGAAAAACATTCTGTTCTGTCCATTTCCAAGATTTTGAAGAGGATCACTCTGGTATACTAATGAACTGTTTCTTGGCTGCTGTTATCTCAAAAGTGCTGATTTTAAAATTATATTAACAAAACTATCCATTTTGAATGCAGCTTTTTTTTTTTTTTGTCAAAATACATACTGAAAATTCTTGGTGTAGAAAACTCAACATGTGCTGTAATACAGGGTGTACTTCCGTCCAACTAACCCAAAAGTTGAATTTCTGTGAAGTCTTCAAAAAAATGGTCCCAAAAGCTTGACTTCATTTTTTTTGATAGTTCTATTTGTTTTCCATAAAAATTTTCTTTAAAAAGAGGCAACTGATTAAAACAACAACATGGCCAGCACCATTATACAAGTAATGTTATTGGGTTTGCAACTGAAGTTTTATAATTTTTTTCTACACTGGATACCCACCCCTGGAGCCAACCCTGCATTAATAGTATTGTACCAACCTTTTCCCTCCCCCAAACCATCCCGTAACCTGAGACTTTCCTTGCTGAGAAGCTATCTCCCAGGTCCTGGTAACTAGCCGTTATTTTTTTTTTTTTTTCCTTTTTAATTTAAAATTTTTTTTTTTTTTTTTTTTTTAAACAGCCTGAAAGGCAAACCCCTTAATTACTAGCAAGCAATCAAGTTCCTGGGAATCCTGGTTTTTTACAGAACTAAACTCTCCTAGATGATATACTGAGTATCTTCTGCTACTCCTTGTATATTTATAAGTTCAAGTGAGAAAGCTTTCTGATTCAGATTTTTCCACTCATTGAACAGTTGCAGCATTTTAGTAAGAAGACCACACGTTGGGAGTCCCCCAGTAAATATTTTATGAGCCAAGACGAGGTCTCTTCCTGGGAGATGTTTCTTCTTCTTCATCTTCCTCTTCATCATCTGGATAATCCACTAAGCCAACCAAATTTCCCTTGGTGGCTGTTACTGATGAAGCCAAGTTTGTAGTTTTGGAAGAAGAACCATTAGAACTTGCTGGTGGTGTCTGAGCCACTACAGATTTACTGTTTGTACTGTTTGTTCCATTAGCAGCACTGGCAGAGTGGGAGAAAGTAAATTTGAAGCCACCAGAAGATGTCCTTTTGGGAAGGTTTTCCTTATCTTCACTTTCTTTTGCTTTTTTAGTCTCCATAAACTTTTCATAACTATCTGGAAAATCATCTTCTGGCTTAGATTTTTCAACTGGTGCCACAACTGCTTTTCCTTCATCTTCTTCATCTTCATTAAACCACATTTCTTCATCCTCTTCCAGGGCTTTTGCATCTCTGCGAAATCTGTTACTACGCAATATAGATGGTACACTGTTCAGTTTCTGATTCTGAAACAGATTTTTGTCCAGTAAAAATGCAAAAAAAAATGCCTATGCTGTGGAATGGATAATCCAAAGTTCATGGTTGCTGTGGTTTGGATTTGTCTTTCACATTTCATGTATTCTAAATGTAAACCCCAAAATCATATGTAGATAGAATGTGGAAGTGGGATCAGCAAGAGGTAATTGGGACCAGATGAGGTCATGAAAGTGGGATCCCCATGATGGCATTAGTGGCATTATGAGGAGAGAAAGAGAGACCCAAGCTTGCCAGCTTGCTCAGCCTGCCACATGATGTGATGTCCTCCGCCACATCACAACCCAGCAAGAAGGCTTGCCAGATGCCAAGCAGATGCTGATGCGTGCTCTTGGATTTCCAGATCCTGAGCTTAATATGTCTCTTCCCTTTGCAAACTTCCCAGTTCATGGTGTCCAGTTATAGCAACAGAGAATGGACTAGGACAATCATCCTGTAGGATATTAACTAGATGTTTTTGTATCTCATTCTAACATTTCAGCATTAAATTGCTTAACTTAAGCAATTTGAGGACCTAAGTCCTCAACTGCCTTTTAAATCATTTTAAATTTACTGATTCTCTCTTCAATGAATCAATTGAATAAGTTCTGATATGTTCATTTTGCATTTGCAGGCAAGTCATGGTTTTTTGTTTTCTGAAAATTATGTTAGCAGCCCTCAGAAGGCTTAGTAGGAAAAATAATTAGCATTTTACAAAATGCAAAAAATTACCATTTTACAAAATGGAAAACTGTTCAGCAATGCGAATTATTGTTATCTAATTCACCAGTTGCCTCAGTTTTTTTCCATGTGTTTTGTTACACCTGAGCATTCTTGTGTTCGGGCCACTACAAGCAAGGACAGCTACCACTTGCTGTAGCAAGAAAACTGGCAGAAGTTCTAACGTTTCTTATACAATTATATTAGCAATGAATTAGAATCACTGTAACAATTGGTATCAGCTTCTCTTTCTTTGCTTATTCCAAACTTTGCTAGTGATCTGAGAAATAAAGCTCATGGTGTCACACGCACAGAATATCTGGCTAGCTTCGCACTTACAAGATGCAGTTTCACTCCGTTTCCCTGCCAATAGGGGAGTCAAAACAACAAAGCTGGTCTCCAAAGCAGCAGGCTTGTTGGTTTAAACTGTCTTACACTTTGTTAATACAGATGATGAGTATCAACCCAGAGATCATTTGGCAATATGAAGTCAAATTTCTGCTTAACTCATGAATACGGAAAGCCATGCAAATTACCTTGGGTTCACATACTCAAGCTTAGAAATAAAGTGTGGGCAACCCTGATTTGAATTTAAAATTGTATGGCTAATTCACAACCTAATGATCCACATTCCCAAGGACAAAACAATTAAGGTATATGATGAATTCAGTAAGTTCAAATAGAAAAAAATCAGAAAAGATATCAAAGGGGGGAGTAACTCTTCACAGAAGGATTTTGTACTGCACAAAGACCTTGTAAGGATCGAAACTCCTGCACACTCCATACTTATCTTTTTCCCCTTCATTTTTTCTTCTCTTTTTTCCAATACAATTTTTATCCCTGTGGCTGAATGAGCAAAACTCTGATATTACTGCAGTGTGACTTCAGAGAAACCTACCCATCTTGTTTGGATGGGGTTTTCAAGGAATAAAGAACTGTCCTAATGGAACTCTAAGACTCTGTCAAGTTCCATTCTATAACTTTCGGGTGGCTTTTTGAGAGGATAAATTGTAAAAAATAACATATTCCTAAGGTACTGCAAGGAAAAGAAATACCAGAAGATGGGAGCTCATTTGACTTAAGGAAAAAAGAACATAGCCATGACAGATCTTCTCTTGCTGGTAACTTGTTTTGCCTAAGGAAACAGAATGGGGAAAAATCACAAACAAACAACAATAGCAACGAATGAAGCAAGTTTTTGGAGCCCCTATAAAAGGTTTACAAATAACTAGTTGTTTTCCCGCAGGCCTGTCACATTGCCTCTAAAAATGAAGACTGAGACCAATTCTCCTTTCATCACTAATTTTCATTGTCTCTCTGTTTAAAGATGTTTGGTTAGTTGCAAAAGTACCTAGATTCATCCTGTATGTTCCATTTATTGGCACTGAAAACAGGCATTAGGAGCGAATCTTATCTCTGATGCTTACAAGCTGTGAGATTTGCTTAAGTCACTTAAATTTGTAGAGTCTCAGCTTCCTCATCTATAAAATAGAAGCAAAGATGCTACTTACAATATATATTTTAAAGGTTAATTGATTAAGTGTACTTAAAATGTCTGATATGTCAACTTGCATGCAGTTTTCACTCAATAAATAGCAGAGTTTTTATTACATCCTTGTATGATAAGATTTCTGAATGGAATGAAATAATTTGCATAGTTTTAAAACTATCTTCAAAGCTATGTGTGCTCCTTTTGATTCTGTGCTCTCTCTAGAATTCAAACGAGATTTTTGATTTCACAGTAATTCTGTCTCATGATCACGTAAAGATAGACAATATAATATTTATAATCTTTTATTACCCTGCAAATGGAAAAGACTACATACCTGTCTGAACCTTTTCTTTTCTTCTGGAACTGGAGATGAAATCCAGAGCGTTCCACTTACGAGGTAAATGTTTTACCACCAAACCACATCCCATCCCCAACCTGAGATTTTTATCATATATTTTAAAAGTCACTGGGCTAATTATTTGTATTGATTATTGGGATGACAGAGAGGATTAGGGTTGAATTATTTGAAAAAGAAAGTTTCCTTAGCAAACTGTGAAGTCTCTTCAATTGTAAAGCGTATTAAAATGTTTTTATAATGCCAGTACTAATATTAATTTAGTGATGTATTATTATTTATAGACTGAAAAATATTGATATTATGGACTTTCAGAAGTCAATTTAAGTTTCATTTTTTAAATTTTAAGCATCAAGTTTAACATTAAAAACAAAATTCAATATAAGAGTTGCCAAATTTTATAGATTGAATTTCACTATCATGTATAATTATAATACACCAATAAAAATGTTTATGGTGACTATTATCCAAACTAGTAAATAATTCTAAGCTTACTATCAGAAACATTATTTATATACTTATTTCCATTTAATAGTGTATCAGTAATTTAGTACTGTCTAATGCCTAAGTCTAATCATCATAGAATTTATTACCAATGTGAGGTTAAAAAAAAAAAACCTCTCTTTAATGCATATGTCCAAAGGAAACTTAGATTATGAGGATAAAATAAATCTTCAAAGTCATAAAAGCAGAAGTAAAAATAAAAATATTATAATTTGTTATACATCTACCTTTTACTGAACACTCTTATGGGTCAGATATTAAATATATGAACTTTAATTTAATATTTCCAAGATTGACTTGAAAACCACAAAAGATAAGAATGAGTTTCCACATTTAGCAGACAAGGTAACCAGACCAGAAAGTTTAGTGACTTGCCCACAACTATAGAGTATTCAGAGAATAAAGCTAAGTATACACTCCCTCCACTATAGCACAATCCTCATGCATCCATTACGTACAGTTCTGGAACCTCTCATCTTCATTTCCGCTCACTCTGCTTACACAAGCTGTATCTTCTACATCATTCCTAGAGAAGGAGTGGGGAGGAGAGAACTGGGTGGCTCTAGCTTGTTCAGTCAGCTATACCAGAATATGAATGTGATTTCCCCACCACCCCAAATAGTGTCTAGGTCTTGTTCCAGAGATAAGAGTAAAAAGCACTTCACATGTCGCGTTTCAAGGTTCCTGGAACCATCAACATTTGCAGTCAGCACTGCCATCAAAGAAACCTCAGAGAAGGAAAAGCAAATCAGCACAATTTTTTTGCAGGTGGTGGTGCTGAGTTTGGACCCAGGGCCTTGTACATGCTAAATGGATGCTCTACCACTGAACTACACCCCAACCCTATCATTACAATTTTTAAAAATTTACTCAACTTTCCTGTGTACAGCAGCACCTTCTTTTAATGGAACATCATGGAGGCCCTAAAGGGAGAAAGGAAAGGTCGGGATGGAACAAGCATCACCCTTGAGAACAGGCTTAAAGTTAGGCTTTGGTTGTGATTGATAAGGGAGCTATGAAACCTTCAAGACAGGCCATAACTAGCCTCAGCCTGGGCTTATCCTGGTGACAAGATGGCAGATGGGGAGTCAGAAGTAATGACTATGGGGTGATGGGAGTAGTGATAGAGTTCTGAATTTGAGTGGGTGTAGCTTCCAAGCCAGGGAAAATGGTGGCACTTTGTCAGTTGGATTAGAGGAAGGAGGGCACAGTTCCAATCTCTGGTAGGAAGAGAAATGCAAATTAAAACCCCTGTGAGATTTCATCTCATACCCATTAGGATAGTGGTTATCAAAAAGACAAGAGTTAATAAAAGTTGGTGAGGGTGTGGATAATATGGAGCCCTAATGTACTCTTGGTGGGAATGTAGATTGCAACCATTGTGGAAGACAGGATGGATATAAAGGCTTTAATGGTATGGAGATTCCTAAAGAAATTAAAAACAAAATTACCATACGACCCAGCAATCTCTCTCTTCTGGGTATACACCCAAAGGAGGTGAAAGTACCATCTCATAAAGATTA
This sequence comes from Glaucomys volans, assembly GCA_020662805.1. NCBI lineage: Eukaryota > Metazoa > Chordata > Mammalia > Rodentia > Sciuridae > Glaucomys > Glaucomys volans. The sequence goes on from JAJEJO010001963.1 coordinate 267,736, forward strand.
GATTCCATGTTCACTGCAGAATTGTTCACAATAGCCATGATGTGGAGACAACCTAAGTGGCTGTAGCTGGACAAATGGACAAAGAGACTGTGAGGTAAGTACACACACACACTATGGAATATCATTCAGCCCTGGAAAATTGCATGATCTCACTTTTATGTGAAATCTTAAAAAAAAAATCAAGTATTCAGAAAGAGAACAAAATAGCGGTTACCAGGGGGTGGGGAAGGGGGAGGAATAGGGAGAGGTAGGTTGGAGCAGATATGTTGAATGAATGAATCTAGAGAGCTAATGTGAACATGAGGAATGTAGTTGGTGAAAATGTATGGTATTTGGGATTTTTGTTAAATAAGTAGGTTTTAGCTACTTTTGTCATTAAAAAAGTAACGATGTGAGATGACAGATATTTAGTTCACTTTACTATAGTAACCATTTTACTGTCTATAGGCCCATCATGTTGGAAACCTCAAATATATACAATAACATTTTTAAAATCCCATATACACTCAATTTCTAAGTCACCAAGTAGTTGATATCTGGAAGAGTCTCAGATGAAGTTTAAGAATAAAGTTTTTAAAAGAGAAACCCTTTTTTAAATACATATTTTTACTTGTCAATGGATCTTTCCTTTTATTTATTTAGATGCAGTGCTGAGTATCAAACCCAGGGTCTCACACATGCCAGGCAAGCACTCTACCACTGAGCCACAACTCTAGCCCCTTGAAAGAGCAATCTTTTTTTTATTGTTGGTTATTTTTAATTATACATGACAGTAGAACCCATTTTGATATAATTATACAGCTGGGAATATATCTTTTTTTTCACAATGTAGATTCACACGATTCATATAATCTTACATATACATAGGGTAATACTGTCTATCTCAGGCTACTATTTTTTCTTCCTTCATCCCCTCCCGTCCCATTTTCCTCTACACCATCCATACTTCCTCCATTCTTTTCTTATCCCCCATGACCCCCGCCCCATTATGTATCAGCATTCCCTGATCAGAGAAAACACTTGGTCTTTGGTTTTTTGGGCTTGGCTTATTTCACTTAGCATGATATTCTCCAACTCCACCCATTTACCAGCAAATGCCATCGTTTTATTCTTCTTTATGGCTGAGTAATATTCCATCATGTATATACACCACAATTTCTTTATCCATTTTTCAGTTGAAGGGCATTTAGGTTGGTTCCACAATCTAGCTATTGTGAATTGAGCAGCTATGAACATAGATGTAGCTGTGTCCCTATACTTTGTTGATTTTAAGACTTTTGGGTATAAACCGAGGAGTGGGATAGCTGGGTCAAGTGGTGGTTCCATTCCAAGTTTTTTGAGGAATCTCCATACTGCTTTCCAGAGTGACTGCACCAATTTGCAACTCCACCAGCAATGTACAAGTGTGCCTTTTCCCCCACATCCACGTCAACACTTATTATTGCTTGTATTCCTGATAATAGCCATTCTAATTGGAGTTAGATGAAATCTTAGGGTAGTTTTAATTTGCATTTCAAAAGAGCAATCTTAAATACTCAAATAGTACTCAAATAAAACCGTCCCATTACTCAAATAAGCAGGAATAATAGGAAACATGGCCAAGAGTTTCTGAAGGACAGTTCAATAGAGCACATTTGAAATCAGTGATGAGATTTCACTCATTATCCCATGTTTACATGCTCGATAATTCGAGAGTCCTTGAGAAGGCACAGTCATTCATTTATCCACCAAATATTTGTTAAAAGCTAGGAGCCAGGCACAATGTCGGGTACCAGGAATGCAAACAAACATGATGTGGTCTCAAGGGACTTTGAAGGTATTGTGAGAGAGACAGTCATTCCTCCAGCAAATATTTACTGTTACTCACCTTTGTTTTGAGTGCTAGAAAGACAACAGTGAAACACACACACACACAGAAAAAAAAAAAACAAGCAAAACCTCTGTTTGAGGAGCTCATATTGTAGGGGAGAAGACAGACAATATACGAGATAAATAAATAAAACACACAGTCCATGGGATAAGGCTAAGAAAATAAAATAAGGCAGTGAAGCAGAATGGAGGTGCTGCAATTTAAATGGGGCGGCGGAAGCAGCTTGAATTCTGAATGAGGGAACGCCACACGACTGTTGGGAAGAGGGCTTCCAGGCAGCCTGAATGGTAGTTCAAAGGCTTTTCTGAACCAAGACCATCAGGAAGGCCAAGAGGCTGCAGCGATGGAGGCGGGCGATAGAAGAGATGAGGTTGAAGGGGTAACACAGGCCACTCAGATTGGTCCTGATGGTCACCCATAAGGACTTTTTACAGAGGATGAATGGAAACTTGAGCAGAATCAGTCTGCTTGCTGTGAATAATGGAAATGGCAAGAAGTTGTCAGTTCTGCTGGGTTTTTAAGGTCGATTCAGCCACCTGAACTTGCTGTTAGATGTGAAAAAAAAAAAAAGAGGTCAAGGATAATGTGTAAACAAATGAAAATAATCAAATATTACTTGCTTCATTAACTAAATTCTGTAAACTGAGCCAGATGCATGTAGATAACCTTGATCTATGGCACTTCAGACACACCCTTGTAGGACTTGGTGCTGGAGCTACATGATCTATAAGTTGCATAGAACACTGCTGTATACCCAATGGCTGTCACACAATGTTTCCATATTGCACTGAGGAAACTCAGGAAATGAATAATGGGGTGTTATAGTTGTTACCTGACCACTTTTCTTGGATCACGTTAAATCACACGTTGGAGGATATCTTACAGATCTCCCCAGTGTTCCAAGCTCTGGATCCTTTTATGTCCACCCATGTGAGTGTACTGAAGCTATGGGAAGCTTCCTCTTTGGCTCCTTCTATACTAGCATTAACTCAAAAGGTGTTCTCCCAAAGTCTCTTTAGTCCTTAAGAAATCCAAAACAAACTTCTCAAGGTAGTAGAACAAGAAGCAGCAAAGGCCCCACAGAAAAGACTCCTTCAGAAGTCCATTGAATCTGAATTATAAATGTCTAAAGACACAGTCATAAATCTCAAATAAGTCATTTTTAGCTAATGTCCCTCCTGATTTTCTTTTTGAACAAATCTATAATCCAAGATCCTAACACCATCAAGAATATATGCTTTAAACATCTAACCACAAGGTGGAGATCTAAAGCAAAGATTAGCTGTCATAGCCTGGCTCAACTTGGAATTCAGAACTTCTTAACTAACATGAGAGTTGGACAGGCTCTCAGAATGTGCCAGAAATTGACTTAAAATTTTAAACTACAAGATAACACTGGTTATGTAGGAGTATTCTTTTAGATTAGAAAGAAATGTGACACGTGAGTATTTAAGAAAGACCTGAGGAGCATAATGTCAGGTGTCAAAAGAGGAGATGATGATCATATTGGAAATTTCAAGTTTTAGGTCCAAGTGCGTATAACAAATAAACACTATGGTTGAATCATATTTAGCAAAGCGTAATGTGATTGTCTTCATCCTAATATTTTATGGTTGCTATTAAACAATTAATTTCCTCAAACCTGATGCCACTGCCAGACTTGTGGCTGGAAAGATTCTAAACTGTGTGACCACATTTCATTTGGGTATGGTAGTGGATTGAGTTAACAAGTGAGGTCTGTTAGTAGCAAAAACTCTCATTTCCCTTTTAGATGAATGGGCTTTATCAATTTCCCCAACTATACACTAAATAATTTGCTTGATTCTCAAATTACTCATTTAGAAGCTTGATTATTTTTAAAGTAATCTAAATTTCCTTAGGATTTTTTTTTTCTTAGTGTGAATATTCTTCCCTAAAGAAACAAATTAACAATTGAAAGAAAAAATCTAAGCTAAAAAATAAACAAAAAGCATGGTATGAACTTTTCTCTCTATTCCACTTCTATGAGCCTTTGCTTATTACAGATATCATATAACAGAAGGGAATTAAATCAGCCTCAACCTCAGCTAAAATTCTTGGCAGCAAAATTCCTTAAGGCTCTTCAGCTATTTTTCATTGTAATGAAATAGCTCATTTGTGGAGATTGTTTTTCCTCTTGGTTCACCCAGGTCAGTCTTCGATTTATTAAAGGTTTTGATCACCCCTACCTTTGAAAATTAAAAGGAAAGGCAGCCACAGACTCCAATATCGTTGATCTCAGCTATTTGCTGGGACTTCCCTACATTCCTTAGAACTGTCTTATCTCTTTATCTCACTCACCTGCCTAGCTCAACTAGTTGAGGAAAGTTCCAAGTTGTTTGTTTAGGTAAGCATCAAAGCTTGGGATGCTGATTTGTACCTCACAGACCTTTGATCCTGTGCATCTTGATTTAGAAATCAAACTGGAACCTAACAAGAAAGATTTGTCTCTTCCGCTACTTTCTGGTCTCAGAGAGCCCGGAAATACCAAGAGCAGCTTCAGGGTAGTTTAGAACTTCTGCTTCCTATTCTGGATGAAAGCAGAAGTGGAGAAACATGAAAATGTTCACCAAAAAGCACAATGACCTTCTGCAGTCCACCACAACACCGAGGTTAAATTTAGTTCAAATGTTGCCTGTTTACTCAACCAGTTAAAGTTTATACAACACCTTTTTAAACCAAAACAAAGCCTACAGGAAACTTTTAGATCACCAAATATTTGCTGGTTCTCTGGAAAATCTGAGTGAGGGACCTTGTCTAGGAGTGACCTCTGGGATGGCGTGTGCTGGCCGGATGATCAGTTCGTGGCTTGGAAGCAACAGAGTGTTCAGTTTTCAGTTCTTCCAGGGAGCTGTTCTCAAACCTTGTGTGCCTCGGAACCACACAGGGGCTTGTTAATTGTAAACTGATGGGCCCGCCCCACCCCTGCACCCAGGATCTGATTGATTAAATCCAGTGCTAGAACAGAGCATTTCTAACAAGCTGCCTGGAGATGGCTATTCTGTTCATCTGCGGACCAGAGCTGGAGAACTATGCTCTAAGCCCTTTGGGCTGTGAAAGCAGGGAAACTCCTCAAACCTTAACAAATGTTGTGATCTCATTTTAAAAAGGAAGCAAGACCAAAAAAAATGAGGAGCAGAGAGTTGAGATTTAGCCTTACTTGGGATTTGAATCTAGATCTGTCCAGAGCTGTGAGTCCAGGCAACGTGTTTAACCTCCCCAAACCTTCCCTTCCTTACATATAAGATAGGGTGTAGTAATTTCTATTGCTGGTGCTCAAATAAAATATTTTATGATTTTATGTCAGGTGTCTGGCAGATGATATTCCATAATCGTTGCAATTACTTAAAAAAAACACTATTAGTTAAAAACATATATATGTATATATACACGTATATTTATATACACATAAATTCATAGGTAAGCAATACTCAGATCTAAGCATAGGAGAAATCTTAGGATACAATCTGGGTTTGTTGTGGATTTGAGATTAAATAAAAAGAGGCTGATACAATTTAAAGAACTATCTTTCTGTACCTTCCTGTATTCAAATAAATACTTTTCATAAGATCCCTGGTTCTTTCTTGAAACCTGTCCCTAATTTCCATTTCTTTACTGCCATCGTAAAATTTAATCTAACCTCTTTATTCTATTTGTTGCTGCTTTATTTCTGATATTTACACCAAAAATTGAAACTTTTTCTAACAAGAAAAAATTCTAGTGTCCCTGGACGTCTGTATAGTGGAGTTAACAAATTCACTTCAAGTTTGCCAGCCTTGTGAATAGGGGGCCATGGACTGTGGGTGGTTATAGGATATGGGCTGCATTTTAAATTGGTTAGACACCGTGCCTTCCCTCTGCAGAGTATCAGCCAAGGATGAGAATGAACATCAGCCATACATTTTCTAATCAGACCCTGTATTATTGGAAGTTGTCCCAGGAAAGACAGAGGAATCTGTCCAGGAACACAGACTGTCTCCACCACAGCTGTGCATTTCCTCTCCCTTCTCTGATCTGCCCTAATCCACTGTCTAAGGACTAAGACTACTCCACTTCCTCTAACATTCCCCTCTACTTAGGGTGAGAACTTTTCCCATCCCCCAACAGGCCATTATTAAAGGAACTTTTATTGCTGGTGGGCTTGAAAGAGTGTTCCCAATGTTAAAATCTTCTAAGGCAATGTGTGAAGCAAAAGATGGAAAGGTGACAACTTGAATCGCCTTTATCTGGAGGGATTCTGTATCCTCACCCAGGACCAAACCCACTAGATCAAAATCTGCATTGTAGCAAACACTCCAAGTAATCCCCAGCCCACTACAGTTTAGGAACAGCCACTTACAGCAGTTTGGCCCTATATGGACACACCACTGCATCTCAGGTTAGTAGACTTGGGGTTGGGGGGAACTATTAGTGAACCAGTCAAGAAAGAGACAGGGAGAGGGAGAGGGAGAGAGGGAGGAAGAGAGAAAGAGAGAGAGAGAGAGAGAGAGAGAGAGAGAGACGGAGAAAATGAAGGTAGGAAGGAAGGTAAGGAGGGATGGAGGAAAGAAGGGAGAGAGAGGAAAAACTACCTGAAGTGAAGGACATGATAATTGGCTTTATCATGGTGATCATCTCAAAGTGTATAAAGTCTATCAAAGCATCAAGTTGATAATCTTATGGAATTTTATTTGTCAGTTATACATATGGAAGCTAAGAAAAACACTATTCAGTGAATTGTACAAAATCTCACTGAAGGTCGGGACTATGAAGTGCTTGCCATTGAAACACTGTGCATTGATATTCAGCCTGGGCTCTCACTGTTGTTAATGGTAGTTTCTAAGATAAGCTGAGCTTTCTATAAAAATAAATCCAGTGTTAAGAATCATAATTTGTACCAGACCGGGGAGCGGGGAGGATCCTTGCTCCAAGAATGCAGTTGAAATGGTGTTCTTGCCAGAAGCTATATACCATTCTGCAATTTATTTTCCTTGTAATAGAAGAAAGGACTTCAAAGCCCTAAGTACACACATATGCTCCAAGTATGTCTGAAATCTAAATGTAGGAACCCCCAAATCAACTTCCACACGATAGCATTGACAATTCTATAATCTTCATTATGAAATAATATACAAGTGAGGCCAGATAGGGATCAAGAGATGACATAAGTTATAGGAGCAAAGAAGAGTGAGGTGTGAAAAAGGGACTTTGTGAAATACAAACATGATCAGCAGCTCCCAGTCACCTTCAGGATAAAATCTGAGTCCCTTGCCATGTCCTGCAAGCCCCCTCACCCTCCAAAACTAACACATCTCCCCATCGAGTACTCATTTCAGAAGCAAAGATAATCATGGGGAAGCAGAGTATTGCCAAGAAGCAGAAGGCACCATTCTACGAAGGAAGTGGTGATGTCCAGTGTCCACTTTGCTGCTGATCTTATACCAGTCACTTTTGTCGTCTGTGAAATTCTGAGATAAGCAAGATGGTAGCTGAAATCCACAGTGGCTGTCACATCTTATTAGTCCATTTGGATTTCTGCTTCACTGACAGAACCGCTGATTCTGTCCACAAGGCCCATGATTGGTCTGTTTTACATCCTCTTTCTTTATGTATTGGGTCATGAACCAACACCAACTTGAGAAGTAACCACTAATAATTTGATCATTGATATCTTCCTAAAGTGGAAAAGGAATTTGGGGCAATGGAAAGCAAGCAGTGAAACTCATGTTCTCTTTTGCTTTACTGGAATAGAAGTTTTAAAAGTAGATGTGTAGGCCTTTACCCACCTGTTCCTTTGAACATTGATTTGAGAAAAATCTTTTAAATTTCAATTGAGCTGTAAAACGTTCCGTTTTCACATGCCACATGGAAGTAATTCAAGTTTGAGCTAATTCTGAATATCAGAAATCCTCCTGGTAACCCCTCATCAGAGGGCATTTTTGTGTCTGTCATAGTGATATTAAGGGTAGCTTTAGCACATGGGTCCTCCAAAGCCCTTGTCAAAAGACATGTGTTTCTAAAGAGACTTTAAAAAAAGAAATCCAATAAGAACAGCAGTCGCTGCTTCATAAAGGAGAAAAAGAACATTATGATTGCTCTATAAAGATCTTTTAAAAGAAATCTTTCCTAAAAAAGGAAGCCCATGCTACTTAAATAAAATTCTAAAATAAGTTTCAAGGTTTCAATACTACTATACAAATGAGTAGACTACTAAATACACAATCATAAAAGCCCCTAGCACAGAATATGCCATCACTGCATTGCTATTAGCTACTCTAAATTTCATCCAGAACAATCCAGCCCCCAGAAATCCAGTACAGTCCTAAGGAGAGGCCTTTCTAAAACCTGAACTCTGTGAGAAACCAGCTTCTTGGAGTCCTCTCCTGACTTCCTGTCCTGTGGCTTCTTATGTTGTCTCTCCTGCCCTGCAGCTTCTGTGACGGAGGATTTACATTCACAAAAAAGAAAACCAAAAAGAAAAACAAAACAAACAACAAAAACAAAACAAAACACTGCTCACTTGCATCCAGGCAAAATCCAGAGACTCAAACAGTGACATTCCAATGAACCTTAAACATTGTCAAGGTGCCGACAATGTTACCTTGATGGCATTTTGAACTATGTAGAGTTTTGAACTGGTGGAGCTCTTTTCTGGTGGGGAAAAAGAGACCCAGTCCAAGTGCAGTCATTAGGATCTGCACTCTTTTGCAAAGAGAAGATGAAGCAGAGTCTCACCATTATCCAAATAAGATACAGGACCATGGAAGGACTATGGAAGGACTATGGAAGTTTGCATCATGTACAAGCAACAGAGACTATGGACTATGGAAGTTTGCATCATGTACAAGGACTATGGGAGTCCTTGGAAGGACTATGGAAGTTTGCATCATGTACAAGCAACAGGGAAAAGCCACTGTCGTGTATGGCTGCCTTGGTGCTCTCACCAATCAGAGGAGACTTCCATCTTGCCTGATGGACTGAGAGGAAACTACCTGGATTTATTTTAGAGAACAACTAGCTAGAGACAGGAAAAGAAAACTGTTAAGCAAAGGATAAAAGGTTGAAGGATTCAAGAAAGGCTGTGTGAACTGAGTTCATGATGGTGATCTGGGACAAAAAATTGAAGAGGACCACAATGCTAAGGATGAGACCTCCCCCTGGAATTTTCTTAGGACATTGCAGTAAACATTTGAATTCCACTGAGATCATTTCCATTACCTGGCTGGTATTGTTTTGACTGTGACACTATCTGCAAGGGATCCTTTGTTCTCTCAGGCACAACTGGAAACCATGATCTTCTGCTGACTCCCCTACTCTGCGAGAGATGCTTTGCTGGAGACCATGTACTCCCTGTTAACAACTGTCGTCCTTTGAAGCCTCCATGAAAAACTGGCAAAAGATGCAGGGGTGCCTGTGCACACGTATGTACACACACACACACACACACACACACACATACACACACACACAATTATTTTCTTATTGTTGGTCCCTTTGGAATCTAGTTGAAATAAATCACAAAAAAGTCACTTTTTTGTACCAATCTAATATCTGTTTACTTACTTTTTATACCATATTGGTAAACAGTATAAGATTCATTGTTATTTAAAATGGTTTTATTAATGTGTAAAAATTGCACATACATATGAGGTACAGTGTGGTCTTTCAATACATGTATACAATGTGTTCTGATCAAACCCGGGTAATTAATGCTTCTATCTCCTTATCTCCTAACCTTGTTTTGTGCATGAAGACTTCATGTTCCTGTCCTCTAGCTATTCATAAAATATTTAATAGGATATCATGAACTGTAATTACCCTACTGTGTTGCAGAACATTAGAAAATATTTAAGGAGCTAGAAATGCTAACTACCATGATTTTATCATTATACATTGTGGATATATAACAAATTATCACAGTGTATCTCAAAAGTATATACAATTAAAATAATAAAAATTTTTAGAATAAAATAAAATTCTTACGCCATTTTGAGTTAAAGATTGTTAGCTGGGAATGAAAGAACTTTTATTTTTCTATTGCGACTTATTTACTTCCTAAAAGAATTAAAAGACAAAATATATGTACAAATGATTTATTCCATTAATAATACGGAACTTGTAACTCCCAACTTGTTTCAGTCCAAGTTAAGTACAGATAATCAACTGTATGGTAAGCTAAGATGAATAAAAATGCTCTAGTTTTGAGTTATATATCCCTCTCTTCAAGTCAGATTTCCTACCTCAAAAGTAAAATTAAAGTATCTGCCTAGAAGAATTCATGCAACTGAAGAGTGCTTTAAAAGAATATGCACTTAACTCACTTTGCTATTTTATTATAACTTTGAACCTTATCGGTCTCACTTTATTATAACTTTGAACTATGAAAATCTTGCTCATTGTTGGCATAATCCAATAGATGGAGATACATATGAGCACAATTAATTCCATCAGTTCCAAGGCATAAAATACCTTCAAGAGCTAGTAACAACCCACAGAGTATAAAGAAGCAGAGGACAGCATCACTGTTGCAAATCCTACAGGAGAGCTGTACTCAGGAGCCAATATCCCATGATCTTCACCATCATGGGACACAGAGAATGTGCACCTCAAGAAGTTGAACACCTTGCATGGTTTGAACAAATAGAATCTCATATGTTTGGGCTAATGAAGTCATTCTAAATAATAAAAGCCTATATTATAGAATAATATACATACATACATAGTTTTATTATTCTGAGAACATACCAAAGCAAAAAATCTTGATAAAAACTTTAGAAAAACTTATTTAATGATAGCCTAAATAATATTGTGATTGATTATCTGAATATAAGTAATATTTCCAAGCATTCAAGGATATGTTCAAAATATTTAAGTGTGGTAATATAAATTACCACACTATAAAGTAGTGATTGATCTATGAAGAACTGTATTACGCTGGGGGGGAACTATCTACCAGTTGCTAACCTTCAGTGTTCTCTAATATGGGGGACAGCACCAGTCACTGAAGCCAGAAAGCTGACTTCGGCTCTACCTTGGCCACCCCCTTTCCCCTGCCCTGTTCACCTACTTACCAAAGTATTTTGCACTTAGTTCTCTTTCCCCCTTTTCTGCCTGGAAAGTCCCACTTTTCCTTCCCATTCACAATTCTGTGTACACAGCCGGAGTCTCCCAGTCACACTAAGGATTTCCTAATATCCAATATGCTTTGGGTAGTAAGGTACATTACCAGGTCATAATATTATCAGTATTGAAACCTCTCCTCCCTTAGAAAGGGGGTGAATACGTTGAAGGGGCAAATGTAAGCTGTCATCCACAAGAGGGAGCCATAAATCAGCAATCAGAGACCAGAAACAAATGCTAGATCCAAGGGATCTGATTAAAAGGGTACCTGGAAGGTCAAGCTATGACCTGAGGAGTTGGGGGAGGGAGGAAGGAGAGAAGCAAGAGGTTAGTTAAAGGAAGACAGTCAAGAATAATTGCCACAAACACAGGTGGGTCTGTTTTCTTTCTTTCTTTCTTTCTTTCTTTCTTTCTTTTTTCTTTCTTTCTTTTTTTCTTTCTTTCTTCCTTTCCTTTCCTTTCCTTTCCTTTCCTTTCCTTTCCTTTCCTTTTCCTTTTCCTTTCCTTTTTTCCCCTTCCTTCCTTCTTCTCTCTCTCCCTCTTTCTTTCTTTAAAAATATTTTTTAGTTGTCAATGGACCTTTATTTTACTTAGTTATATGTGGTGCTGAGAATTGAACCCAGTGCCTCACAGGTGCTAGGCAAGCGCTCTACCACAGAGCCACAACCCCAGCCCAGAGGCCTGTTTTCCTAAGGTGATTCTAGCAAAGGGGGGACATTAAACTGTGTAGCAGTCAAGGCAAGGCCACCAGTCAGGGGTGCGCTGTTGATGTGCCCCATGGGTGGCCAGCTATTTGGGAGGTAGAATTTTGATCCGCTCTCCAGGGTAAGGGGTTTCCTCACCTGCTTCTTCTTCCTATTCTTGAACATCACAAAACTTTTTGAATATTGTAACCCAGAGAAGAGAAAGGGAGTGAAGCTGAGCGATCAGGGTGAATCCTTTGGGGCATGTCACAGCAAAAGACTGGATGTAGAAGTGGCTGATTGTTTCAGAGTCTCCTCCGGCGATGTCACCCTCCTATCTGCACTACAGATGTAGTAAAACGAACCAACTATCATTTAATTTTGCCAGTGGGGGATAGTTTATCCAAGAAGGGGATAGTTCATGGCTAAATAAAGTGCTACTTGGGCTCTTGCTAAAGCATTGTGAGGATGTTATGCAATAGGGGAAGAAGCCCAGGGCACAGCGAGGCCGCTGGATGCTCTGGAGCACGTATTATCTCCCTGCTGTCCTCCTCGCCAGCGTGGGCGTGCTCCCTGGGTTCTCCCACCCAGCTCTGGAGCTACCTTCTCCGGCCTTGGCTCTGTTACTGAGAACCAGCCAGGCGGCTTTGCTTAGCTCCTGGGAGCATCGCGAGGAAGTTCAATCAGGGTCGGGAGCCTTGTTTTCTCTTCCTCCTGCCTGGATTTACTCTGAAACCAATTTGTCCTGCCAAACGGAAGGAACCCCTCATTGTCGTTTCACACTTGAGCTTCCCTAACGCAAAGGCTATCTTAGGAGCTGGCCTCACGCCCCAGACGCATTGCACATTCCAGGCAGGTATTTGTTTTTTCCTGGAGTGTTGATGGAATCAAGGCCTGAATTTATGAAACAGTAGGTGAGAATTTCTAGAAGAATAGGGTGTTTATCAGGAGGGATGGTGGTGGTGGTTTGCAGTTGCTTTTGCTCCTTGTGGGTTCTGTTATCCTCTGAGGATTTTAACCATATTGTTGAAACTTCATCATAAACATGATTTAATGATGAAACTTTCAGGAGAGCAAGATGTCAGTAAGCCCTGTGCCTGGTCTGTACCTAGAATCACACAGTACCTCTGATTTCAGGGCTCCTAAGAGTGAGGCTCCTAAAGTTGCTCCTTCAGCTGTTTCTTCAGACAACTGAAATGATGCCACGTGTCATTTTGAATGCAAAAATATCAGATCTTGAGGGAGCCATGATCAGAAAAAACTCCATGTACAATCACAGGATTATAAAATAGTAGGGTGAAATGGTCTTAAAGAACAGTACAGTGATCAATACAGTCCTGTCACTTTCCAGATGAGGACAGTGTGTGCAGATGGTGACAAAACTCATAAATGGACAGCCAGGACAAGAGCACAGGTCTTCTATTCCCCAAAGTCCAAGTCTGTGTTACAGAAAATTCTAGACAACTACTATCCTCCCTTCCAAACTGCAGATTGAGTCTTGAGTCATGTGTGCTTCATATTAATATTTCAAGCTGGGGTCTAGATTGAAGGGTATGTCCCATGCATCTCCCTAAACATATCCAAACTTTTTTTTTTTTTTTTAGTTTTGTGCAGTGCATTTGGCCTTTGTTGTCAACTTTTAGCATAAAGAAAGGTTGGAGGTGGGTTTCTAGAAAATGGCAATTTCCTTTGCATCTGAGATCTTAGATCTTTCTCAGATCTTGTTTCACGGTAGCTAGTTTAATTTTCACCTTTTAAACTCCTTCATTCTCATTTAACTAGGAAGGTGTGTTCATCCCTGACATTTTTACCTGTTGAAATATTTGTCTTGTTTGGTCATAAGAGTTTAAATGCAATTTAACACCTAATAAGAGAAGAGATGTAATTAGAAAACTGTGACAATTTTGTTATCTTCAGTAGTACTTTTCAGAAAATCATAGGAAATAGCAATTCTTCAGTTGTGAGCTAAACCCTTGTTAATGCTGAGAAAGATCACCACTACCTTCTCTAAACTCAGCCATCAAGGTATCTGATCTTAATATCTTTATGCCAAAAGAAGGTATGGTTATCTCCTTGGATACATGAAGACAGAAAGTATATACCAATTAAATTGAAAAGGTGAAGATTGTTATGGTGAAGATTTTAGTTCTCCAGGTTAAGTACAGCGCCAAAGAATGATTGCTAAAGGAAAAAATTTCATTTGAACGTATTTTGTACTCTTGAGAAGTCCATAAAAAATAAGTGCTAGCTTATCATCATGCAGCAAGTTCAAGGTATTTCCTGCTTTATAAAAGAGACTTCATGCTCTGCACAATCATGCCATCTTAAGAAGAAGCAAGACTTCAGCTGGACAGGTGGTACACACATACATTCCCAGCGACTCTGAAGGCAGAGGCAGGAGGATTGCAAGTTCAAAGCCAGCACTCAGCAACTTCGTGAGGCCCCCAAGCAACTTAGTAAGAACCTGACTCAATCAATCAATCAACCAATCAGTCAATCAATCAAGGTCTGGGGAATGTGACTGCTCAGTGGCACCCCTGGATTCAATCTCTGGTACCAGAAGAAGAAGAAGGAGAAGGAGAAGGAAAAGCAAGTCTTTGGTTTTTTAGAAAGTGTCCTTCCCCTCCCTGTGATCCCCAAAATTAAAAGAAGGAAAAACCCCCAAATCAAACAAGTTGTTAGGTGGAAAAGTAATTATTGTAGTATCAGTATTAATTTGGTGACAAACAGTAATGTTATATTTTATGTGCAAAATGGTATCGTTGGAATTGCTATAATGAATAATTATTCTGTGACACATCTATGGATTCTACCAAAATATCTCCCTTATATAATGCAAAAATGAGCCAGATTAAAAACAGTGACTCATGATCACCTGCTACTCTAAAAAATCCAGTGATACGCATACCTACTATTCAGAGGGTAGGAATGCCCCCCAGATCTCTCTTTTTGTCCTCAGTCTTTGTCAACCAACCCACACTATGGCTGTTAAGTCCATAAAGCTTCTAAATCTGTTACAGCTCATCTCATAACAAAAGCTAACCATGTGACCTGCAGGACTGCCAGTGTGAAAACTCCACAATCCCTCCCCAAGACCCGGATAACCTGAGTCAACAGGGAAGGCATTAGTGAAGTACAATCGCTGGTTTATGGAGTAATTCCCGTGAGCCACTGAGCGTGAGGTATCTTCTAATTCTTGCATTGTGTGAAGATTTGGTTTGTGTGCCAGTAAGTCAAGTGGACATAAAGATGAGGGAATGGAATCATGGGTTGATCTTTCCATCCAAAATAACTCCCATTATTTTTTTTTTAAATATTTGTTTGGTTTTGCTTCAGATAGAGACCTTGAATTGTAAAAACTAACATTTTTCAAACTACGAAAAATAATTTAATCTTGCTGTCAAAAATCTTTACTGACCTATCCTAGAGATTTTGAAAGAAAGGAAAAAAAAACTCCAAAGGTTAAAAATATCAACTTATGCCACTATCACCTACACTAAAGTAAAAAAAAAAATATGCATTTTTAAAAAGAAAGCAATTAAGAAAAGGATGATCTCAATGAGACCCTAGGAGGTTCTCAACACTCCCCACCCCATTTGACAAAGGGAAAAATCGGGGACCATACAGACTAACTGGTTTAAAGTTACATGGCTAGCATGTGAATAAACCAGAGGCAGACCACAGGTCACTTTCTTTGACTTTTCTTTGCTCTTTTGATGTGGGGAAAAAACAAACTGCCGTCCTCCTGTCCCCCATTTCAGTATCCATTTTTCCATCCCCTCGTTATAAATGCCTAATCTATGCCTTGTCCTAAAGAAGTTTTCTCAGTTAACTATGAAGTCCAGAAAAGAAGTTTTCAAACCAGGATGTGGTCTTAAGTTAAAATGGAGCTATGGCATATGAATAGATGCTGCTAACAAAAGAGATCTCTGATCAAATTGGGCAATACTAGGTTAGTCAACAGTTTCTTCTCTGTAGAATAGTTGCAGGCCTTTCAGCTGCTGAAGTATACTGGGAGGCTTCAATGTTATTTGATTATGGTGTCTCTTTTTAAAAAACAAATAAAACAAGCATATGTTGCTTAAAATGATGAATAAGTGGATATTTTGAAAATTTGCAAATATATATTAAAAAACTGAACTGACTTTGTTCAGAACCAGCCAATGATAAGAAGATACCTAATTTGCAACTCTACCAGCAATGCAAAAGTGTGCCTTTTTCCCAACACCCACACCAACAACTAGTATTGTTTGTGTTCTTGATAATAGTCATTCTAATTGAAGTAAGATGAAATCTTAGAGTTGTTTTAATTTGCATTTCTCTAAATTACTAGAGATGCTGAACACTTTTTCATATATTTATTGATCATGTGTACATCCTCTTCTGTGAAGTATCTGTCCAGATCTTTGGCCCATTTATTGATTAGGTTCTTTTACATTGCTGGTGGAGTTGCAAATTGGTGCAGCCACTCTGGACAGCAGTGTGGAGATTCCTCAGAAACCTGGAATGGACCCACCTATTGACCCAGTTATCCCATTCCTTGGTTTATACCCAAAGGACTTAAAATTAGCATACTACAGTGACACAGCCACATCAATGTTTATAGCAGCTCAATTCACAATAGCTAGGCTATAGAACCAACCTGGATGCCCTTCAACAGATGAATGGATAAAGAAGCTGTGGTATATATACACAATGGAATGATTCTCAGCCGTAAAGAAGAATAATATTATAGCATTTGCAGATAAATGGATGGAATTGGAGATTATCATGCTAAGTGAAATAAGTCAATTGCAAAAAAACAAAGGCCAAATGTTTTCCCTGATAAGTGGATGATGATATAGAATTGGGTTGGGGGGGTGGGGGGTGAGAGAAGAGTGGAGGAACTTTAGATTAGGAAGAGGGAAATGAGAGAGGGAGGGGGAGGGGTATGAAAAATGGTGGAATGAGACAGACATCATTACCCTATGTACATGTATGATTAACATGAATGGTATGAATGTACATCATGCACAACCATAGAAATGAAAATTTGTACCCCATTTGTGTACAATGAATCAATATGAAGTCTGTAAGAATTTAAAAAATAAATTTTAAAAAAAGATACCTAGACTACTTGCACTTATAAATTCATTCTTGGAAGGTTTAAAAGGCTTTGAGATATGTGAGGGGATTAAAATTAAAGATGGCACACGCAATAAAATGAAACTCTGAGGGGAGGAGATGGGACCAGCTAATAATCAGATTAATTCTTATCTGTTTTCCTGTAAAGCCACCCTAGTAAAAGGGGTGCCCTTTATTGGGCACTCAGTCACAATAGCCCTCCAAGGTATAGCCTCTCACAGGCTGGTCTGGTTTCAAGCCTGATCCCATTAACCTTCCCCAGCCCACCCCGATTATCAAACTCCTACAATTCAAACACAGACTTCACTTTTCCTTCAGACCACAACTCCACAATGTGCCAGGATTTAAGCCAGAATTCTGCCTGTGCTTCAGAACCATTTCCCTCTCCTCATTGAAGGAGAGGAAACAGCTGCTGCTTGCTTGAGATTCTGCTTACATTCCATGTTTACATTTCAGGACAGCACTTGCCATGCATCCTCTGAGGTCACTACCATCCTTCCTGACTGCTGTGCGCTGTGGGGGCAGCATCACCAATACACTGCTCACTTTTAGGCACATAGATTTCAATGGAAAGTGCAGCAAAAAAATCAGAATAAATTTGATCATTTTCCTTCAATGAATATCCAGTATTTAAAGGTTTGGGAAATGCAATCTAATTCTGAACTCGGCTACTCAGCATAGTGAGGACAGATAAATACAAGTAAGGCAGACCTTTCTCAAAGTACTTACCATTTTTACACCATTCCTACCTACCACAGCTCCAGAAATACATTTTTTGAATCAGTAGAGATGAGATGCAAGGAGTTCAGTTACTTTGCATAGAAAATCTTTTGGCCTAACATCCCACACAGTTTGAAGACTTCGCTGTCCTAGCTGGGTCTTCTCACTCATCAAAAGAGAGAAAAAAGAAACTCCTTTCATGCACTGTCTATTCCTTTGATTTGTGATTTCTCTCCAAGGATTTTAAACTCCCTGGCTGTCCACATTATTCCTGAAAGGTACAGAGAGAGAACTGAGCAATCATCCAGGCACATGGGACCTCACTGACTTTTGTCACAATTATCCAAAATTTAGAGAAAAACAGCATCTGTTCCAAGTTACCTGCTCAGTTGCCTAAGTTTCCCCCATGAACTCTCTATATAGTACCATGATCTTTAAAATGGGATCCCTTGAGAAGAGCTGTGACATGGGAAGCTTGAAGCAGTTATCTAGCATTTGGTCCAACAGACTAACACATATCAAAGTTGTTAGAAGGTCCTAAATCACAACTCTGACCTTAGCAATAGAAATGTGAGAAAAGAACTTGTCAGAAGCTTATGGCCATGTTTTCATAGGGCTGGAGGGCATAAACAGGATGTACTGTTCTTCATTTATCTTGAGCAAATGTTTGCTTTGGTCTATTTTTGCTTCCTCGCCCACTTCCTACTAAACATGTCACACTCGAGTCAGTCATGTCAATATTTAAGGGACTCATTTAGCAGCTTCATTGTGTTCACTTCCTGTAATCAATGAATACTAATGTGTACCGTTTTTTTTTTTCCACTTTCAAAATAAGTTTTATTAAGCACAGGTAATAAACTGTTATTCCCATCCTTACTCCCTCATCCCACAGTCAATCTCCACATTTACAAATCAAACTATTGCTAATATTTGTTCATCATGTTATGTCTGGGTTCCTTATCCAATGTTCCAAAGAAGCTAGAAGAAGGATGCAAATTAATGTGCTAATTCAAAGTACTAACTTTTGAATAAGATCAATCCAGTGGTAAGTCCAAGCATCTGCATTTTCTTATATTTTTGACAATTTCCTTCAAATATTTGAAATCCTTAATCAGATATTGGCTATTCTGGATTTGACTAATCTTGTTTGTTTCTTTCTTATTGTTCTATTTGTTTATTTGTCCTTTGGTTTTGCTTTCCAGAATATGCCTCAATTTTATCTTCCAAAAATTTCACAGCATTTCTCATTTTGCCATTTACTTTTTAAATTTCCAATATCTCTTTTATGTTATCTTATTTTTTTCCTTTTTTCATAATTTCCTGTTCTTTTTTCATAGATGTAGAATTCTTTCCTCTCCAAGGATGCTAAAATTATAGAGTTCCTTGGAATTTTTCTCCTCCTTGAATTATCTCTAATGAACTCATGGAGATTTCAATGGAGAGTTTCTTATTTGTTCTGAGGTCTCTCTTGAATAGTGAATACTTTCTTCAAATACACAGTGGAGGGTACAGTGAAGGGTCCAGTTCTCCTCACTCCCTCCCTGTTTTCATACCTACTGCCACATGACTTTGCAATTCCCATCATTAAAGAGGCACAATTTATTTCCTGAATCCTTGTGTCTTGCCAGTCTTACAACTCGCTTTGGTAAATTTAATTGAACAGACATAACAGTGTGCCAATTCTGAACAGGCCTCCAGAAATCTTACTTTTCTCCTTGTGCTCTCCCTTGTATCTATGTCATCTATAGGAACCAAGCCCAGATTAGCCTGCTGGAGGACAAGGAACACATGGAATGGAGCCAAGTTGCCCTAGTTATTCCAGCTCTGTCCTCCCAAGACCAGTGAAGATCAGACAACCTCCAGATATAAGAGCAACTCCAATCAAGATCAAGCACAGCCAACCAGCAGACCACCCTAGGCAGTGGCTTAATTATGTCCCTGAGATTTTCTGGCTGTTTGGAACATTACTGGGACAACAGATAACTGATAACTGAGAGGTAAGTAGTAGCCAGATGTGGAGGATCTTACAGAGGCACCAAGGAATTTAAATGCATGCTTATGAAACGGAACTCCTCAAAGGGTGCTCTTATAAAGAGGAAACAGAATTTAATTTGCATTTTGGAAAAGTAACACTGGTTAAACTGTGTAGGCTGAATTAAAAAAGGAATCTTTTACAATAATCTAGGTAACAGATGACGAATGCCTGAATGAAGGCAATATCAGTAAGGATGGTCAGGAGAAGATACGCTGGAAATGCCAAAGAGGTCAATATTGCTGCATATAGTAACCATCTGTTGTGGGAGGAGGAGGAGAGGAAAGATCCTGGTATGTTTTCTAAGCATGGGGTTTGATGTCAGGAAATGAACCGGAACTAGGTTCAGGAAGGAAGTATAATAGATTCAATTTTTCTGCATTGAACTGGAATCCTTACATGGGATACTTATTTAGATGCTGGTAGTTAGTTGAATATACAGGTCTGGAGGTCAGGACACAGCTCAGGATCTATGTATGTAATCTTAATAGTAATGTAGGGAACCACAGTATATGGATGATACATAGAGCCATGAGCTGGGATTGGATCAGCCAGGGAAAGAGTTTCCATTGAGAAGAGAGCCAAAGACAGCACGTGGGAGCTAAAGATGCTTACTGAGGATGCAAACCAGCAGAGCAGGGGAGGAGGGAGGGTGCAGAGCACATGGGGAATCAGCTGATCTCAAAGTCAGAGGAACATTCAAGAGGAGAAGGGTCGATGATATCTATGTGGTTAGAGCTGCATCTCTCTCATTAAGAATATGTGTCCATCAAAAGTTTAGAGCCAGAAGGGATTTAAAGATCAAGAATGCAACATTGCAGTGACATCTACAAAGTTATTTTTCAAACTAAATAAATCATTTCATATGAGGAGGCCCCCAAGGGTCTGACAGCAGAGTGGTGAAAAAAAAATTTCTGAACATACTTAAAAGGATCATTTCAAAAATTGCAGAATCACTTTGAAGTTTCACAAAACTTAAGAGAAAAGCAGAAGAATTATTCTTAACACAACAGAATAAGCTCTTTTCTTTCTAATTTCAGGAGGCTTTCCCTAGAGAGCAAGGGAACAGATGTTCAGTGAACATAAAGGTCATCTCTGCAGCACAGGACACTCTGGTTGCCTGATTATTAATAAATTGTCATTCTAATCAGCAGATTTGAAAACAAGCGAGCAAGCATTTAGGCCAAATGTGCAGGGACTTCAAGGAGCCTGCAATTTTTGATCTTCTGATACAGTGTCTGCTTTGATCTTATTCTTTTACAAGACAGGGATTCAAAATAGTTAAATTAGTCTGCGGGGTTAAGATTCATTTGTCCTTTTAATATGCCACTGAAACAATATTTCATGAGCTCCTTAAGTGTCAGGTTAGCACTCTCAAATCATAAGAATATCCATGCTAGTATTTAGAAATCTTTCAAATGGGGGGCTTCTTGAAGGATGCTATTTAAGCCCTATAGTTGTTACCAAGTGGACCCCACATGCAATCAACCAAGGTTCATTTTAGGTCTCTGCCTTAAAGAAAGTTCTTGAAGAAGGAGAAGACAGTAGCTTATCTAAGCAAGGTAGGGAGTTATTTCATTTATTTTAAACCTAATTCTGAGCAAAACTGACTTTTTGTATCAGCAGGCTTCCCATTCTGTAGTGAAAAGGACTCGCTTACCAGTTTCAGATGGGAACCAGGGCCCTTCCTTGGTTGGGGTTTGGGTTGAAAGAGTCCCTCAGACCCTTGGTCACCCCTGCCAGGTAGGTGTGCAAGGGACCCACAATCAGCTCATCAACACCCTGGCAGATGCTTACAGCCTATATGGGCCTTGCCTACAAGGAAATAAGCACTTCTCACTCATCCATGGACAAACTAACACATTACCAAGCTGCAATACTAAACGCATTCTCTTTATAAAATGTCTCTAAAAGAAGCTCTCAAACTTGGGGGAAGGTGGAAAGGGATTCTATTTTAAATTCACTCACATTATTTCAGCAGCACCTATCCTTGAAGATATTGATAGTTAAGGACATCTCCTCTTTAGTCATCCAGTATCGGCCCCTATTTTAGTAGCCAAGAGCAAATGCCCAACTCAAACTAGCTTAGTAAAGATCAACAGAAATTTCTTGGATTGCATAATTGAAAGGTCCTACAGCAAAAACTTCTTCAGGAATAGCTGGCTTCAGAATTTCAGACCTTGAGTGTTTTAGTCATTTTTCTGATACTATAACAAATACTTAAGACAAATCAACTTAATAAGAGGAAGAGTCTATTTTGGCTTACAGTTTCAGCCAAGGTCCCTTTGCCCTATTGCTTTTGACCTGTGGCAAGGCAACACATCCTGGTGGGAGCATGTGCCAGAAGAAGCCACTTACCTCCTAGTGGCCAGGAAGCAAAGAGAGACAGAAAGGGATTGGGGTTTCATTATATCTCTCATGGGCACACTCCAATGACCTAACTTCCTCCCATGAGGCCCCACCTCCTAAAAGTTCGATCACCTCCCAACAGCACCACAGACCAGGGGCCAGGTCTTTAACACATGGGCCTTCAGGGGACATTCCAGATCTAAACTAATGCCTCAAGGATCCTGTTGCTCCCTCCCCATCTATGGCTCTGCTTTCCTGTGTGTTGACCTCAAGTCAGTTAGGTCCTCATCTCATGGTAAGACCAGTCAGTTACAGGCTTAAGTGACTGTTGTATCCAATGACCCCAGCAAAAGGAGTGCCTCTTCTCTAAGAACTCCAGGTAAAACTGTAGGTCCTGATGTGGCTCAGCCCTTCTTGGGGTGTGTACCCACATGTAACCAATCACTAAAGGCCTAGCCTGAGTCCTTTCCCCTCCAATGACTGCCACCACTGAAAGCCTGCAGAGAGAGGGGGCGGTAGTGTGTATCACGCAGTGTACTGAATGTAGTTAGAATGGGGAAGGGTTAGTCTCCACAAAGAAAGAATAAAAGACTGCAGCCAAGTGTCATGGCACATGCCTGTAATCCCAGCCACTAGGGAAGCTGAGGCAGGAGGATCACAAGTTTGAGGCCAGCTTCAGCAACTTACTGAAGCCCTAAACAACTGTGTGAGACCCTTCTCAAAAAAAAAAAGAAAAGAGCTGGAGAGGTCCCTCAGTGGTTAAGTGCCCCTGAGTTCAACACCCAGCACCCCTCCAAAAATAAATAAAATAAAATAAAATAAATATATATATATACATATATATGTTATAATATATATTTTTTCTGGAAGAGATGATAGACATACAGAAAAGTCTTATATCTCTTATAGTTTGAAAACATCACAGTGTTTGAAATATAAAAAGACCTTAAAAATAGTTAAAATAATTAATGAGTAGTAATAATGATGATCAGGCCACATCTCTGAGACCCAGATGATGTGTTGTGAAGATAAGATCATTGCTAATCCTGACAGCTCAGATCTCCCAGTCCTCTGTATAACTCATTCGGTCTGTTTACCTACCATCTTGAAGAAAGCGATGTCAGTACTGTATAATCATTAATAAAAATTAATGAAAAGCAAAGAAAGTACATTTGGCAACTGAAGAAAAATTGACATTTGAGCACAATAAATATTTTTAGGTTCTGACACATGGCTGGTTGAACTGGCATCCAAGAAGTCTAGTTTGTGTCCCTGCTTCAGCCATCAAAGTCTATCTTTGGGTAAATCTGTATACCATTCAGATTTGAGCGGGGTCCCTGTTGCAGGCAGGTCCATCAGACATGATGTCCAAGCACTGGGCATTTGGTCAGCTGCCTCCCAGGCTGAAATGCATTTCCTCTCCCCTCCGGCAATCTCCATCAGCCCATAGTTTAAAGCCATCTCCTTGAAGAAGCTCCATCCCTCATTATCAGCCTCCTCTCTGATAGCACTCTGTCAGTCATGCAAAGTTGCTGGCAAAACTAGAAAACTGCAGAGAATGTTGTGTGGAACCCACTTTGACACACAGCCATGTTATTTCATACCATCTCATGAAAATTTTTAATGACATACCTCATTTTTTCACCTCTACTCCTCTTGGCATTTACATCTGGTGATTCTGAAACACCTTATGCATCTCTTTGGAAATGTGTTACTTACTTTCTCTTTGCAAATGCTCCTTCTTGAGGGCAGAAACAGGCCCCCACACTCAGCCATCCCCTTCCACTCTTCACCTGGTACCTCCCACTCATGCTACTTAGAATAAATATCCTGCCCTCTGATAAGCCTTCGGTGACCCTAAAAGTTAGGACAGTTTCCCCACTGCTTGCCTCTTCAGCAGCGCAGGTATGCATTTTCTTTATAAATGTCACCAATGCAAAATCTTCAGCAAGCCTTTGATCGACTCAGGAAGTCAAAAATAGCTCAAGGGAGAAAAAAAAAATGAGGGAACAATTTAATCCTAAATGGCACTTCAGTCACTAAAAGTACATGAGGGTTTGGCATAAAAGAAAGTCAAGAAATATTTCAGGGCATTGGATGTTTAATTCATCACAGTATTCTCAGCCCGATACTCAGAACCTAGAACAGATAGAATATAAATGTCAGTACCTAGACAAGCAGATAGAATAATCTGGACTTGCACAAATGCCTGCAGGCTGGAGGGAGGAAGCACAGACTGAGCAGAGTGCTAAACGTGAACTGGATTTGCACACACGGAATGGAGCAGAATGTTATTCTATCTGGCTCGAATTGCTTTATCGATTAGGTGAATTATGCAATTCTTGCTCTAAGGCAAAAGTACTTTTTTTAAAAAAAAAAAAAAACACTTTAAAAAAGAGGACAAAGGGGGAAAAAACATGAAGAAAAGTAGAACCTGGGATCAGCGAGGCTTAAGGAAGTAGGAATGAAGGCCATGGTCAGGGCCCAGTTTTCTAGTCATGTCTGAGAACAAAGTATCACACTGAAGTCTCAAAGTCTGCCAGGGGTTTTGTTTTAAAGAAGTACTGTTTTTAATTAAATCAAATGCCTTAAACTCAGATGAGGGACTGAGAGATGACACTGCTCTTATCCTAAACAGCATCTCTCAAACAAATCTGGGATGCGTTTCCTAGGAAACAGAAAACAGCATATTAGTGGCGTGAGCTTTAGTAGTTTGGGGGGACCTTGTGTTTATCAAGCCGTTGGGCTGTGCACCTCCTTCATCATGAAATAATCACTCTGCAGGAAATTAATACACTCTGGGAATGATTCTTGAATGTCGTACCCAGGGAACCTAATAATGTAATTTGAAGCAACTATGTAAGAGGAACTGGAAAACAACTCAAGCTGTTATCTCTTATTGAGTCTATTTTCTCGCAGGGAATCCTGAGAAAACAAAAGACATTTTGTTTGAAGTGTTTTTGCCTTCTTCAAGTCTGAGAATTAAAGAAAAAAAAATCCCTTTGAAGTACTTACAAATTAAACATTGCAAAGACTATTTCTTCCTTGATACCCAAAATATTTAGCAATTCTGTTATTGGACAATTTTGCCTTTTATTTCACCAGCATTCTCTTGCTCCTGGAGGTAAGCAATGCAGAGAACAGAAGGAAATCAAACCCCACCAGCGCTGTCCGGGAACTTACAAATGCACTTCTCAGGCCCCACCTGAGACCAAATGGCTCAGAATGTGCACCTCAGGAAAAGCCCAGATGACTATGTATGCCTGAAAGCTAGAGAAGCAATCTTATGGTTATGAGTTGGGATGACATGGGCCTTGTTTTGCTTCTGGTTTTGTCATATAATGTTTAAGAATCTGCAACATGGAAACATCCATGATCAAACTTTTCCATGAAGGTTGGTGTGATGATTATAAAGGGCTTGGCAGCCTGTCAGAGGCACTCAGTAAATGCTGCTATTATTAGAGAACAGAGGAAAGAGTACTGAGCATGAATTACTCCCAGAAACTCCCCTTTAGCCTCCTGTGATTCATTATAAAAATTAATACCTTTATCAGTTCAACTAAATGCCACCTTGAACCCAGCCCAGGACAAAAAGTATAGAAGTGGTTGGATAAAAACTGTAGCAACAATAGGAACAAATGCAGCACAGGGAGGGACCTGGAGCTACTGGTCAGGACTAGGACTGGTTCCTTCAGGTCCAGCACACAGGACCCTTTCGTTGCACAGTACATTTTTGTTGAACTACAATAAAAGTATGAAGTAGACCTTAATACTCTCTGGCAAACTGCGAGGGAAGAAACCTGATATGGTAGAACATTTATTCAAGTTTTTGGTTTCCAACATGTTCAAAGTCCTCCTTCTGTCTAAAGCTGGATCCTCAATTCCCTTGTAACCTACTCTCCCAGTGGGCTAACTTTCAAACTGGGACTTCCTGACACTGACAAGCAAGAGCCATGGGGAATCCATCCTGTTGGTGGCAGAGGTGGCCTTTGCTAAAACATCCATTTTCCACTGGAAGCAGAGTCACCAACTTGATCCCAGAGTCCAGAGGGCAGCCATAGCTGCTACCCTGGTGGCTCACAGGCTTGGTGGGGACACATGTTGCTATTCCCTGCCCAGCAGCCCCTGCTTCCTATCCCTTTCTGATCCAAGTTCTGGAGCCTTTCTGGAGATGTAGTGAGCATATCGGTGTCTTTTAGATAAACTCCTTTCTGCTTAACTCACCCGAGCTTCATTCTGAACCTGTAACTAAGAATCTTGCTGAGTCCAGTTGTGCTTCACCTCTAAATCAGTAGTGATGGGTGCATGTAAACACAATGAGATTAATTAGATTGTCCACTTACAAACATGACCCTTTTATTACCATAAGTCTAATGCCCCTTCCAGACCTGAAACTCTCTGACTCCATCATGGCAGCCTCAGTCAGGGATGTCGACACTGTGTCCACCTGTGCCTCTCCTTCATTCATCCACACACATAGATGTACACCTTCTAGATTGCTGGATGACACCACAATGTTGATCACACTGTAGGGTCTTCAAAGAATGTAGTTTTGGGGAGGAGTTCCCGACTTCTGGTGGCAGAACTCACCTTGGGGCTGGCACTTGAAACTGTAAGGGCTCCATGGGCCACCAGCTCACCCGGCATCTCCCACGGGAGGCTGCTGAGGAGAGGAAGAGGGGAAGCTCTTCGGACCCAACTTCATCATGAGCTGCAGAGCTGTTCAGAAAAGTGCCCACAAGGGAGTTGAGTACGTGTGGTGTGTTCCCTTATCATTCCTGTCACCTGAATGCTGAGAAGTCATTCTCCTAAAAGACAGAAAGGCCCCAGCAACTCAGTCACACAGTTGCACCGGTGCTTTTGAAAAGGCAGTTATGTAAAAGGACAATTAAAGAAATCCGAATGACACGGGGCAGGTTAGCTGCCATCCAGCTGGCTGGGGTTCTCTCGCCTCCTGGTCGCCATGCTGACAGACTCCTGCACTTTGGTACCTGCTGGGGAAAGCCACTAATTTTCTTTTCATTTATGCCTAAGCCGTTTCATCCAGATGAGATGTAAGTAGAAGATTAGCATGAAATTCTTGGCCCATCTTCTGTTTTTATGATCTAGAAGCCCTTTGGTGGAGCTGGTAAGAGCGGTCTCTTTGCAATTTGACATTGAGAGGACACCTTTGAAGGGCTGTTATGAGGACCAAGTTCTTCTCCAAGTTTCTTAGGGAGAGAATTATATTCTGTGATCTGCAAAGAAATTGAAACTCTAAGAAGGCAACATCCACACATTCAAAACACCTAATCTCCCCAACTTTTTGGGGTGTAGGGAAGAATATGATTCATTTTAAAAATTCAAACTTCCCCCATTTTTTTTTCAGTTTTGCTCTAAAAAGAGGGGTAGGAGGAAGTATGTGAAATAGGAAATGCTAAGCTGTGAGGAGCCTCATACCCAGAGCCTAGAGAACAGTAAAACTCACAGACTTGGGTGACAATTGGTGATCCATTCCTTGGGATTCGGCAATGCCATGCCCACTTGCCTTCAACAGCTCCTTGCTCTTACAGCCAGGCCTACATCAATCTGTAGCTGTGGACCAGCTGGAGTGATATGAAGAATAACTTTTAGGGTCAGGATTCAAAGCCCTTAAATGGCTCAAGTTCAAACAGTAAATACTTCCAGGCAGAAGACCCTGGCGGCTGCTGCACATGATCCCCCACCCCAGAAGAGGGCAGAGGCAGAAGGACAGAAGTCAGGGACAGAGGAGGGTGGCGATTAGGCCTGTCATTCCCTGTTCCTTCCCGTGGTTGGATACTTGAATATTTGAGTCGCTGATTCCAACTTAATGCATCATCATCTGAATGGAGGCTGCACTGACCTGCGCCAGTCTCCCCAGGGCTCTGCTGTCATTGGCTTGCCTTTCATCTGGCCACAGCTCACCGTCTCAGGGTGCACCCTCTGTGCTGCTGCGCCGGTCGCCCTCCCATCCCGATCCAAGCAAGCACCTCTTCCAAGCAAGCTTAGAACACTGGTCAATGAATGGCCAAGATTGGCAGTTTATGGAAACAAAAGGTGTCTGGTTTCTTTTCTCGCACCAATTTGTGGTGTTAGAATCATCTTCAGCAATAATCACTTGTTGGACACCATAAGTTCCAAAATGCAATAGGAAAAATGTGGGTTCTGGATCAGACCGATTTGGCTTTGAATCTCACCCTTGACACCTGTTAATTCACCTGGGACTCTTTTCATTTTCTGTACTAGGTTGTGGTAGGCAGCCTCTGAGACAGCCCCAGATGGTGACCTCCTGGCTTTCACACCCTTGTGTAATCCCCTTGGACTTACTGTATTGCTTCCAATAAACAGAACAGGAGAAGAGTGACTGGCTATTGACTTCAAGGTAAAGGTTAAGCTACATAAAAACTGTCCTTCCCATCTTGTGCATATTCTCTTGCCCTTTCTCTCTCTCTCTCTCTCTCTCTCTCTCTCTCTCTCTCTCTCTCTCTCGTTGATGTCTCTGCCAAGAGGAGCCACAAGACAGAAGCACACTTGACTTCCATATGGAAGTGGATCCTTCCCCGGTCAAACCTCAAGATGACTGTGACCTCAGGCAGTACCCTGGGACCACCTGTTGGGGACCTTGAAGCAGAAAACCCAGCTAAGCAGGGCCTGCATTTCTGACCCACAGAGTCTGTGAGTTAAGTGAGAGTGTGTTGTTCTAAACTGTCAATTTCAGGGCTTCTGTTGCACAGCAATAGATAAGTAATACAAATACAAATAGATAAGTAACACAAATGAAGTCACATAGTCACCTCCATTCGGAGGTTGTTGGGAGGTTAGAGACGACACATGCCTCCCGTTTGTTCCAGAGCATCTCCTTGGGACATGGTAGCTTTGCCTATTACCAACAGCCTCCTCCAGGCAGAGGGCTGCTCTCTGCCACACATGTGTATCTAACTTTTACAATACCATGGGATAGAAAACAAACTGTTTACCTTCAACTCCAAATTAAATGGAATTTGAGTAGAAGAGAATTGTGCAGATGCTGGTGGAAAGGCAGGCAGATCTTTGAAAAGTACAGATTTCACTGAGAGGACACAAAGTAAACAGGCTGTGCTCACAGCATAATTTGAGGAATGGAAATGTCCAAGATGGATGAGGGATGAATGCCTTCAGAGTGAGCCCCAGTCTCCCTCCACTGATTCAACGATTCCTCAAGGCACAGTCATTTTCAAATGTTTAATGCAGTGCTTAAAAATGTTGGTGATAAAAGGGTTAATTATGCTTTGAGTCATAATTAAATTTACAAGAGAAAAACTGAAAAAGAATAGTGAAACTGAAAAGACCTCCCAAGAGGCAGTACCATATCAGAGAAAGGCCCGAGCACTGGAATTAGAGGCTCTGGGATTTGCTTGGCTTTCAATCTTTCCAAAAACTTGTATTGAGCACCTATTATATGCCAAACCCTTTTGTTGCTTTTGCTGGGATACAGTTGTGGATAGAAGAGACACAATCCCTGCTTTCATGGAGCTGGCGGGACATGAAAAAATATTTAATTACAATTATAAAAAGTACCACAAGGAAAAGAACAGAGTGTAATTAGAAAATGACAGGAAAGCCTTACACTGCATTGGAGGATTTAAAGAAATCTTAAGCAAGTGACATTTAAACTAGACGGGTTAAACATGAGTGAACCAGACTAGTAGGGGACAAAGAGCAGCAGGGAGGAATATTTGCTTGGAGAAAACGACATGGCAAAGGCTTTAACGGAGAAGTCAAAGAGGTATGTTTGAGAGACAGAGAGTTTTTTGGGGTTAGGACACGGTAGGCAGGGGAGAGTGGGGCCGGAGAGGCAAAAGGGCCAGATCACACTTTTGAGCTTGTTAGGAAGTAAGTTACTGCGGCAATGAAAGACTTTAAGTACCACGTTGACATGTTAATGAATGATCACTCTGGCTGTAATATGGAAGTGGATCAAAGATGAAAGATAAGGAAGCTAGAGGAAACCCTGGTGTCTGGAGCTAGAGCAGACACAGTAGAGATAGAAAGAAGAATATGGGTTAGAGATAAACCATAAAGATAGAACCTACTATCCATTGGATCTTAAGTATTCCCCAAGGGCACATGTATTAGAGACTCGGTCCCCAGCCCATGTTGCTGTTGGAATGTGGTGAGGTCTTTAAAAGGTGGGGCCTAGTGGGAGGAAGTTAGGCCATTGGGGATGTACTCTTAAAGGGGATGTTGGAATATTCTTCTTCCATTCTTTCACTTCCTCATCATGAGATGAACATGTTCCCACCATGATGCCTTTCCATGGGGACAAAGTAAATGGGACCAACCCATCATGGACCAAAACCTCTAAAATTGTGAGCCCAAAGAAACCTTTTCTCTTTATAAATTGATTATCTCAGATATTTATTATAGTAACAGAAAGCTAACCCAGAACCCAAATGACCTGATGATAGATTGGATATGCGAAGTGAGAGAAAAGGGAAACATAGTCAGACAAAGGTCCCGGCCCTAAACATGAATGATCAAAACAGGAGAAGGAAGAAACTGAGGTGGGGGAAAGAGAAAGAGGATAGCTTTAGTTTTGTACATTAAGTTTGTGATGCTCACAGGACTTTCAAGCAGAAACACCAGCAGGTTGTAGAATATGTAAGTCTAGATCTCCAAGCAGAAGTCTGTCCACTTGCCAGTTGTACACTTTAGACAGGTCACCTTAGAACACTGAGCTTTGGTTTCATTATCTGCAAAATGAGACCCAGCATCTATCTGCCTCAACAGAATAGAAGGGAAGACAGGCTGGGCAGCCTCCATGAGTGTCCTGTCTAAATAATAATTCATGGCAGACATGAAGAGTTCTTGGTTTAGCATTGGGAAAGATAATTTTTCACAATGGCAAGATCAATATGAAATAAGGGCATATACTAAACTTTAAGGTTTCATATGCTCCTATTGGCACACATACGCACATTTATGGAGAGAGAGAGAGGAAATCAGTAAGAAAAGAATTAGTGATCTTTATGTTCATGTGTTTGTTAAATTTTTCTTTTAAAAAATTAAAATCATAACTCACATGAATACCGATATGTCAAATATATTACTTAATCCATTAACAAGAGAACTAGAAAGATGAGAACAACAGCAGTCACACCCAGTTCTATGCAGAATTCCAAGAACAACAGATCTATATACGTAGATGTTCAAGAAAGGATTCATCTGCAGACTTGAGTTACCCAAACTTGGCACATTGCAGAGTTCTTATTTAATGAGGAGATGATCTCCCAACTTTGAAATATCTTGCCTGCTGATTTTTTTTTTTTTTTTTTGCATTGGCCATATGGTACTCTTTTGACCTCTGGGGGCTGGAGACTGAGTAGCTAATAGCTTGCAGGCACTGTGTGCCTGTGTAACTGATCTCCAACAAAAAGCCTGGACACCAAGACTCAGGTGAACTTCCTAAGTTTGCAAAATTCAAATGTGTGCTGCATATCATTGCTGGTAAATTAAGCTGGGCATGCCAACCCTTTGAAGAGGACAACCGAAAGCTTCTGCCTGATTTTTCCTGGACTCTGCTTTATCTACTTTTTCCTTTTGCTGATACTTTTTTTTAATTAAAAATTTTTGATTTGTTCTAATTAGTTATACATGACAGTAGAATGCATTTAGACACATTGTACACAAATGGAGCACAACTGCTCCTTACTCTGGCTGAACATGGTGCAGAGTCACTCCAGTAGTGTAATCATATATGCGTGGGTAATAATGTTCCTTTCATTCCACCGTCCTTCCTATCTCCACACCCCCTCCCTTCCCCTAACTCCCATCTGCACAATCCAAAGTTCCTTCATGCTTCCCTACCCCACCCCACTATGGATCAGCATCCCCTTATCGGAGAAAACATTCGGCCTTTGTTTTTTGGGTTTGGCTTATTTCACTTAGCATGATCTTCTCCAGCTCCATCCATTTACCTGCAAATTCGATAATTTCATTCTAACCCTTTTGCTGATTCTAATAGAAGTCTTTTACTGCAATAAAACATAACCCTAACTATAATGCCTTTTCTGAGACCTGTGGGTCCTTCTGAGGAATCATCAAGCCTGAGGATGATCTTGGGGAACACAATTGGAAATCAGGAATGCCACAATGAATGAACTTTTGCTAAAGATGCAAAAGAGGCTCTTTTAGGATGAGTGGAAATGATCTGATCATTTGCCTGCCTGCATGCACAGGTTCCCGACTTCCGTCCTTCTTTTCTCTTTGCTAAAATTGAACTCAGGGCCTCCTGAGTGCTAGGGGAGTGTCCTACGATGGAGCTACATTCACAGCCCACCATTTGCACTTTCGCTGGAAAAAATAATTTGTAGTACAATCACTTTTCTTCGATTTGCAGAATTACAAAATAGGTCAAACACAATGAAAGACAGAGAGCCCTGTACAAGCAGATGACTCTGGAGGGCATACAAGGCAAGCACACTAGTCTACTATTGGATGCCTCAAAACATTTCTGCACATTCCTAAATTTTTTATAATTATTTCTGACCTTCATCAAACAAGTCCTCCTTAAAGAAGTCCCTGATCCGGGCAATGAAGAATATCTATAAACTTAAGTGGAAAGTAGTTATTTTTTTTAAAGGTAATTCTCATTTTAATGTATTTCACCAAGCTAATGCCATGTGATTCTTCAGTTTAGTTTAGAAAACATAAATTTCCTAAGAGTAAAACAAAAGCCTGTTTTGATTAAAACAGGTTTATATAGTTTCATATATAAACTGAAGAAATTCAGCATCTAAAGAGACCTAAGCCTTTACCTTTAGTCTAAACAATTGATGGTGTGGAGGAAACGATTTTGAAGATATAACCTAGAGAAAGTCTCCAATAGCACCAAATTATCTTTGAAGAAGCCACAAAATAAGCAGACTCAGAAGACTGCCTGAGTTTAAAAGACAAAAGAGGGGAGACAGAATAAAAATTTGAACAGTAATTACAGCAAGGAGAGCCAACCTGCAAAGCCAAGGACATGGAACATGCCAAGAGCAATGGAAGTCTGCTGCTCAAGGCAACCAATGCCAATTCACTTCAAAAATGAGCAAAATTGTAGCCTCTCTCCATCTAAAATCGAGGTAAAAGGCTGCCCCATAACCTGCAGGATAAACACAGATTTCTTAACTTGATATACAAAGTTCTTCCCAGATCTATTTTGCACCATTCCTTGACAAATACCCTCCATTCTGGCCTTCAGTGGTTCCCACTTTGGAAGCACTTAAGGAGCATTTGAAACGTATGGTCCAGGACTTTCCTTGGACTCATTTAACAGAACCTGCGGGGGCTGCAGCTTGGGCATCAACTCCTCTTTTACAGCTTTCCAGGAAATTCCAATATGCAGCATAGACTGAGAACCTCTGGACTAATGGTTTCCAAATCTTCCTTTTGGAACTTCAGGAAAATATAGCTATGCCAATTATTCACTCTCTAAAAGAAATGGTAGGGTGAAGCTTCACGGAGGTGAGTTTTCTCCTTTTGTAATATGTTGCATTTCCAAATATTTTACTGGCTTATTTGTAGTAGTAAAAGTTACAGAACACAGATTAACTTCTCACTCAGGAACAAATTCCTTGTCAATCAAGTTACATTCTTTCTATCTCCATTCCCACATGGGCTTAGGAGGGTTAAAAATGGCAAGGGTGCCCTGAGAAACTCTTGTTTACTTTGGTTCCTATCAGCAAGCACAGAGTTATCAGGTGTCTTGCTAAATTTAGGTTTAAGAAAATGACTGCTATTCCCTTGCCAAAGACTGGCTGGGCAGTTAACATGGGAAACAGATACCAAGACGTATCTTTTAAAGTAATGGTCATGGAGTAACGACTCTTCCCACAGAGGCAGAAAGGTGTGGGACCTTTCCCCTCTCTTGTATACTTTTTTTTTGGGGTGGGGGGGTTATAAGGATTGAGTTCAGGGGCACTCAACAACTGAGCTACATTCCCATCCTCATTTTGTATTTTATTTAGAAACAGGGTCCCACTGAGTTGCTTAGTGCCCTGGCTTTTTGCTGAGGTTGGCTTTGAACTTGAAATCCTCTGACCTTAGCCTTACGAGCCATTGGGATTACAGGCAGGCACCACTGCACCTGGCTCTTGTATACTTTTATACACAATTTTTCAAAAGGATTATACCCAATACTCCTAGAACAAAAGACAGGTTAACAAAAACAAAACAAATTCAGTTACTCCAATATTTACATGACAAGGGAGCTTTCAGCAATGAAAGATCTAACGACCCACTTTAATACTTAGATTCAATGAAAAAGGGACAGTTATGTAGAAATAGGATTGGACAAAAGGGTGTGACTGAGGGATGAGGCTAAAGGCAGAAGCTCAGCCAAGCCTGTCTGGATTCTTCCCTCTGGGTAGAGGGCAGGACTCCTTGTGAAACAAGGATCTTATGATCCATTATCAGAAAACAGATCAGAGAGATTCAGCTCCTACACAGAAAGGCAGGGGAAAGCCATAGTCATATTTTTGGTTTCTGGCTTGTTTTAGAGAAAAAAGGCTCTATGACCTGCCTGGGGAGGAGGAATTCTAGTGTCTGTGATGGGCTTCAGGGAACAATGGGGGACCCAGGAGGACAGGAGAGGTCAAAGACCTGGGTTCTGATGCTGTTCTGAGGCTGTTCTGAGGCCTTCCAGTTTTCAGTTCAAAGCCCGCAGTGTGCTGAAGCACCATATGTTGGGATATTATTGTCTGAGCCTCAACATTTTCCACAAACTTATCCTCTTTTTTCCCTTTCTTAGAAAGGAAGGAGAGGGGCAGTGGAATGATTCAGGTATCAATT
>JAJEJO010001963.1:310386-358668 GCA_020662805.1 Glaucomys volans
AAAAAAAAAAAAAAAAAAAAAAGAAAAGGAGGAAGTTCAGAAAGGCAAGGAAAAATCATCCCTTCCCCTGCCTCTTACCTTTTTCTCCATTTATCTCGTGTATGTCCCTTTACATCCCCTCTCCTCAGCCACCCATCACCTTCATTCCATACTGATTTTGACCTTTTTTCAACTCTTAAGTTTCCTCCCCAACCTCTCACTGCAGCATGCACTCCTCTGCTCTTTTCTCATTGCTTTGTCTCTCTCACAGTCAGACTGCCAATTGTCCATCAAAATCCATTGTGCTCTTCCTTCATGGTTTCTATACTCCCTTAATGTGAGTGAGTGTTTTCTTTCCAATGGAAAGAAGGTGGAAGTGATGTATACAACCACCAGGCTGGGACCTACAAATCCTGCAGGTCAGTCTTCCTTCCTGAAGACTGAATGGTATCAGTGATGAGCAGGCCAACAGGTTGAAGATGGCTGACCTTCCATCATCTTGGTTCCTGAATGATTGCATGGAGCAGAAACTTTCCACCATCCTGGAGTAATCAATAATAACCTAAAAAATAAGTCAAGGGAGATTTTTTTCTTGAAGCATAACTCTTTGGTTCTATTTGTTATAGTCCACCTAAAAAGTACAAATAGGCATATCTCTTCTTTTAAATCAACCTCCATTTCTTAACCACACAACCTACCCCAGTACTGAGTGCCTATTAGGTAAGTAATTAACACTAAAATTATAGATATTTTTAAAATTAATATTAAAACTTGCCACATTAAAATTGTGGTGATATAGCTTAGTGATAAGCACTTATTTAGGCCTTGGGTTCAGTTCCCCAGTACTGCAAAAGAAAAACAATCAAAATCAAATGGAAAAGAAGGAAAATGATATCACATTTATAAATCTGGATCAGAAGAGAGTGAATAACAAAGTGGAAAAAATGGAGAAAGGCATACTTCTTTGAAAGGAATTTAGGAGCTATTAAAAATGTTATAGTTACTATCATTTAAATAGTATTCTTGTTCTTCTATTAGAACTGCTGACAGATTTAAATTCAGAGATTTTGGTTTGGTTTTGTTTTGTGAAGCATGAAAGTCCTTCAAGAGGAAAATTATATTCCTTCTGTTATTTGTTATGAGGATCATTGAAAATGAAATATTAGACATGCTGAAAACATCATAAAGCTCAACTATGAATCTGATGGAAACTACTAAGCTGCATTGTTTCCTCAGTACCATTGCATAAGTCAGGGGCAATTGTGTCTCTTGATTCTTGAAAATCTTAATTTCTATTACTGTATACATTAGGGTTTTAAACTGAACTTTTATTTATGTGTTATTTAATTTAAAATTATTACTGAATATCTTTTCATTTCCAAAATCCTTGGCAGATATGATAAGATTTCTATAGACAAAATGTAGTAGTTGCCAACAGTAGCCACTAAAATAATTGAAACAACTTCTCCTAAAATAGGAACAGATTTTGTACTTAAATAGACCTCTCAATCTATTTAGCCTGGTACTGAAATGCCCATGATCACCCAGCCTGCTCCTTAGGATTCATGTGTTGAGAGGTCTGTATCACATTCAGAACTGAGCAAAATGGCGATCCTGAGTTGGATCTTGGCAATTCATTGACTCAAACACAAGTCCTCATCACTTTCTCACTGGCATTGTACAACCAGCTCTGGTGAAATGGACTGGTGTGGATGCCAAGAAAGAAGAAAGGGGAAATGAAAAATTAAAAATAAATAAAAATCAATATTGAAAGCTGAGTTATACAGTGGTTTCTCTCCTGTCCCTAATGTGGGCAGAAGGAGGTCTTCATGACATCAACATTTAAGTGTGATGTGAGGCTTGTAGTAATCAGAATATTTTTAACAAAAGTTGGGCAATGGAAAAAGTTATATTTGTTAACCATCACAGAAGAATCCATTTATTGATAGCATGTTTAAAGAACTCCAAACTGATTCTACCAAATCCAGCAAATTGGATGAACTTGTGAGAGGACTAAAGATGAATTCCTCACCAACATCACTGTACCAATGTCAATAGCAAGGAAAAAACATTATTATTTGTGTTTCATACTTACTTTCTTCACCCTCACAATCTAACTTTAAAATTTTCTCTGATGACCTATATGGAATTCGGATTGGAATCCTTGTACTTCCTTACCAATTCAGATTTGTTCTTTTAATAGATAGAAGATATTCCATCCATCAATAAGATAAAATCCCATCAACTAACTGTGTCACAGACTTCAGTGTAAACACTGGGCAAATTACACATTACAAGCATGGACTGGTGGACTCTAAAGAGCATTTGACTCTCCCTGAGTATGCTGTCCCTCTAGTCTTTCTTTTATCCCTGCAAGTTTATTGATGACCACAAAATAGGCCAAGAACTCTTGGGTCTGGATCCCAGCTATGCTTTGTGTTAGCTCTGGGATGTCAGGCAATTTATTTAACTTTTCTGTGTCTTGGTTTCTTTATTTGTAAAATGAATTGCAGTATAGGCAGGGCTGCTCCACATAAAATAGCTCAGTGAACCACTGAGAAATGCTCCCAAAGCAGAAATTCTATCCCATACTTCCATGACATTGAACTAATTGCTTTAGCAAGACCACAGCAACACTTGGATGTTCAACGGTTATCTTAAACCCAGCAAGCTCCACACCATATTCATCAGATTCTCACTGAAAACTGGTTCTCCTCTTGTCTCCATTCCCTTTTCTGAATTTGCCATAATCCCCAAATCCAAGCTAACTGAAAGTTCAGGATGCCTCTCTAATTTTGGTACAATTACCACATAGTTCTTCTATGCCACGTTTAGGGAAAATGGATTTGAGTTAGACCACAAATCCAAAATCCTGGTGCAGAATCCTCAGTGTGCCCCCAAACAAACAAACAAAAACCTACAAACAAAATCTATAATCAGATATTCAAAAAAAAAATGGATTGTCCTGAACCTACTCCAGAAGTTTTGTTATTTATTTGTATTTATTTTGGTACTATTTCTCAGCAGATAATGTTTACATTTATTTATATGCCCCCCCAACACGAGTATGGTTGCTAACTAATATTATGCCATTAAGCTTCTTGTTTAATACTTTCTCATTATTCTCATTATTACAAGTTTTTGAAAAGTTTATGCTAAGTCTCTTAGTATAATTCAGGGGGAAAAAAAATGAAACAAAACAAAAAACCAAAATGCTAACTCTCCCTTGAGCCACAGAAATAAATCAGTAGGTCTCAGGGTCAGAATGAGAAATGGAGATGCAATTCCCTTCATACCATATTTAATATATCATTCATAGCAACTTCTTTCACCTAGTCATGTTTAAGTTTCCACTCTGTCTTCAAGGCTGATAGCTCATTTCTCTTCAGAGGTGAATAATATTTCATTGTCTGGATGCACCACAGCTTATTTATCCATTCACTTATTGAAGACCATCTTGGTTCCTTCTAAGTTTAAGCAATTATGAAGAAAATTGCCATGAACTTCCACATGCAGGTTTTTATGTGGACCTAAGTTTTCAATTTTGGGTAAATACCAAAGAGCACAATTGTTGGATCGAATGCTAAAAAAGCTATACTAAATTATGTTTAGTTTTGTAAGAAATTGCCAAATGGTCTTCAAATGTGGCTGGACCAATAACAAGAATAATAGTTCCTGTTGGTACACATTCTCCCCAGAATTTGGTGTTTCTAGTGTCTTAGATCTTAGTCTTTCTAGTAAGCACGTAATGATATCTCACTGTTGTTCTAATTTGCATTTACCTAGTGAATTCCTTAATGAATACAATGAATCTTCTCATATGTTTATTTGCCATTGTACAACTTCCTCAGTGAAGTGTTTATGGAGGTCTTTGGTCCATTTTTTGGTTGTATTGTTTTCTTAATTTTGAGAGTCCTCCCTATATTTTAGGGAACAGTTCTTTATCAGAGATGTCTTTTGCAAAGATGTCCTCTCAGCCTGGGTTTGTCGTCTCTTTCTCTTGACAATGCCTTTGCACACAGAACTTTTTACTTTCAATGAAATCCAGCTTATCAATTTCTTCTTTCCTGGATTGTGCCTTTGGTCTTATAGCCAAAGAGTCATCTCCAAGTGCAAAGTTACATAGATGTTTCTCCTATGTTTTCTTCCAGTGATATTATGGTTTTTCATTTTACCTCTGTGATCCATTTTGAGCGAATTCTTGTGAGGGTTATAAGTCTCTGTCTAGATATATTTTTTGCAAGTGGATGTCCATTGTTTCACCATTTCCCAAAAATACTATCTTTGCTTTATTGTATTGCTTTTGTTCCTTTGTCAATGATCAGTTGACTACATAGGAGTCTTCCCTGCTTATCCATGTAACATATGTTCCAAGACCCCTAGTGGATGGATGCCCGAAGTCACACGAATATAAGATCCTATATATACTGGGTTTTTTTTTTATATATATACATATCTACAATAAAGTTTAATTTATAAATTAGGCATAATAATAAATTATCAATAAAAACTCACCAAGTCTGGAAAATTAAAGAGAATTAAAATTATACAAAGTATTTTCCTTGACCACAGTTAGATATCAGTAACAGCTAGAAATGCCAAAAGTAGCAAATTATGCAATAATTTCTAAGCAAATCAATGACAAGGAAAAAGTTGCAAAGGCAATTATAAAATGGTATAAACTGAAAAAAATGAAATCCCAATATATCAAAACAAGTTGAATACAGCGATGGTAGTTTTTGAAAGGAAATTTATAGCCTTAAAATTTGTGCGAAAAGGTCAAATCTTCCCAAACTGATCTATGTATTCAATGAAAAATCTCAACAAACTTATTTTGGGTAGAAACTGACAAGTTTACTCTAAAATATATATTTAATGCAAAAGACCTGAAGGCAAAGAAGCTGGAGGATATTTGCTACCTGACTTCAAGACTTACCATAACACTACGGTAATAAAATTAGAATGACACTGTTGTAAGAACAGACAGATACATATTGATGGAATAGGAGCAGGAGTCCTAAGGTAGACTACACACAGTCAGTTGAAACCTAAGTGTCACTGTCTCTCTTGAAGGGAATGACAGGATGCTGCCAGGGGATGGAGAGATTTCTTCTCAGGTGGGGAAAAGCAAATACACTTAATTGCTACAGGAGAAAATTCAATAGAGGGCAGATAAACATGAAGAAGAGCAATGGAAAAATCAATGAATAATACCTTAGTGAAAGAGGCAGGATTGAAGGATCAAAGGTAGAGAAATTGTACTTGGACTGAAAAGAAACCTTTGAAAATAGCAGCAGAAACAGATTAATTTGTGATTGTGAATGAAAACTGCATCTAATAGCCTTGCTTTTTCTTTTAGAAGAAGCAGATTCTACTGGTGAGAGCAAAGGGATGTACGGGAGGCGGAGTAATGACCCCGCCATCTCCTTAGATATCTGTATCCTAATCCTTGAGACCTATGAACAAGTTATCAAATGTGGCAAGGAGGGATTAATGCAGCATGAATTAAAGCTGCTAACTGCTGACCTTGAGATGGGGAGATTACCTGGATTATCCAGGTAGGTTCCGTGGAATCTTAAAGGTCCTTATAAATCAAAGAGGGAGAGAGGAGGGGCAGAGTAACATAGAGATTTGAGGATGAGTGGTGTTGTCTTTGAAGATAAAGAAAAGAGCATGAGCCAAGGAAGTAAGGGCCCTTAGAAGTTGGAAAAGGCAAGGAAGTACATTCTTCCCTGCAGCTTCCAGAAGCAACTTGGCTGTAACAATACCTTGATTGTAACCAAGTAAGACCTGTTTAGAACGCCCAACCTCCAAGACTGCAGCATAAGCAATTTATATTGCTTAATTAAGCACTTCATTTGTGGGAACTTGTTGCAGCAGCTATATGAAAGCATCGCAGAGTGGGCGTTCAGTAGAGAACTGTGCGAATTTGAAATACTGATTATGAAGGTCAAGTGAGGTGACTGGTCAACGGCAACCCTGGAGGCAACTTTCAAGAGGTAGAGTTCACAAGTTGGGGGCTGGAGTTGTGGCTCGGTAGAGCGCTTGCCTGGCACGTGTGAGGCCCTGTGGTTCTCAGCACCGCAAATAGCAAATAAATAAATAAATAAATTAATTAATTAACTAATTAATTAAAAACATCCATTGACAACTAAAAAGAAAATTAAAAAAAAGAATTCACAAGTTGGAGAAGAAAAAGATGCAATCATGAACAAAATCAAGAAAGAAAAAACTCAGCACACACATAAGAGCCACAACTTTACACCTAAAATATTAAGGTAGAAACCTGGAAGTGATGTAGTAGGTATGAGCCCACAGTGTACAAGTAATTTATTCCATAATCAAGGGGATCACTGAAAAGAGAGCCCAGGGCATATTCCAATGAGAAGCTCTAATTTGTAACTCTATGTTAGAACTATGGTTAATTTGTACCCTTGCTTCAAAACTAAGCAGTAGTTTTCTTTTCTTTTCTTTTCTTTTCTTTTTTCTTTTCTTTTCTTTTCTTTTCTTTTTTTAAGAGTTTAAACAATTCTTTTGGGATGATAAATTCCTTAGAAACTAAGGGTTATCAGTGTGGAATGCTCTGTTTTCTCATTTCAGCTCCACCAGTTATTAAATGTGTGAACATAAGCAAATTATTTCTCAGACCTTCAAAATCCTCATCCATAAACTAAGAATAATAATTATACTTGCTTCATGGAGTTTTTGTGAGGCTTAAAATGAGATGAAGCATGAAAAGAAAATGTAGCGTCAGCTCCCCTTAATATTGCTATTTTGATTCTTGTGACAAGTTTCTCCTAGAATGTTATTAATAAAA
This sequence comes from Glaucomys volans, assembly GCA_020662805.1. Taxonomy (NCBI): domain Eukaryota; kingdom Metazoa; phylum Chordata; class Mammalia; order Rodentia; family Sciuridae; genus Glaucomys; species Glaucomys volans. The sequence continues at coordinate 317,183 of JAJEJO010001963.1, forward strand.
CCTTAACTCAGGCACTCAGCTTGTTTGACGAAGTTTCCACAGCATTTTGTCCCTGCCTCTTGCTTTGAACAGTAATTGACAAAAAGTGAAATTGTTTTCATTATACCTTGACTGAATAACATGTCTAGCACCGAAATCCTGTCAATTGCAAACATGAACACAGGGTGGCATTGGAACAGGTTGATTAGCTGTGAGAAATGTGTAATGTAACTTTGAGATATTTCTTCTGTGACACAATAAGACTCATTAATCTCAGTGATTGTGCTGAACGGAGTGTCTAAGAATTTCTACAATAGCAATGGGCTTTATGGGTAAGTCAATCTGTAGGACACTAAAGAAATAAATGTTAAGAAAGTGTCTATGCAAAAGTATTATAATTATATCTTGAGTTATATAATTAAAGTTAGCTAATTAACACCATTCTTTAATAATTCCTACAACCTAGGCTATGTACTGAATCCCATGCCTTATGCAACCGAGGGATAAAATCGGTCCTGATTTCTAGTGTTCTTCTTAGCCCTTGAGACATCTCTGACATCATGTGATTGCATGTGGGGCAAAGTATTGCAGCTATTGCTGGCTGATCTGGAAGTTTCAAAGACCTAGAGAAGCAGATGACATGTCATTTTATTAAAAATGTTTACCATAATTACGGCAGGCCCTCCACATTCAGAAGTTCTGCATCCACTATTGGGTGAATCCAACCAACAAATATTTTCAAAAATATTCCCTCCCCCCCGCGCAGAACGCATCTGTACTGAACATAAATAGACTTTTTTTTTACCATTATTCCCTAAACAACCTAGTAAATAGTATAATAACTATTTACCTAGCATTTACATTGTATTACTGTTATATGTAATCTAATGATAGTTTAAAGTACATGGGAGGATTATGTAGATTATATGCAAATATTGTGCCAATTTACATAAGATACTTGAGTATCTGCTGCTTTTGGTATCTGGGTGGAGGTGATCCTAAACCAACAGCCATGAATACTGAGGAATGACTTTATTGGTAAGATAACCTTCCGACCTCATTTCAGTATTGCATGTTTGTTGGTCGACATCTACACTTAGGCAAGTTGCATGTATGCCTATAATTTGGATATGGATTGACTGTGTCCCCCAGGGGTTCATGTGCTCAAAGCTTGGTCCTCAATGTGGTGCTACCTTTAAGTGGTGGAGTCCACTGGGAGGTGATTAGGTCACCGGATTGCCACCCTCAGAAGGAATTAATGTTGTTCTTGTAGAACTCCAGCTGGTTCTTACAATAGCAAGTTGTTATGAAAAGAGCAAATCTGGCCCCTGAATCTCTCTAGCTTCTCTCCCCACCATGTGATCTCCTGGGCACACACTTCTGCCATTGTGATGTGATCTACCACAAGGTCCTAACTAGAGGGTGAACAGATGGAGCCACCTAGTCCTGGATGTTCAGCCTCCAAAACAATGAGCTCAAAAGCCTCTCTTCTTTATAAAGCACTCAGCCTTAGTTATTTTGTTATAACAACAATAAATGTACTAGGACAATAAAAATATGCATATACTTATTCCTTTATACTTAAAATAGAAGAAAAACAATATGTAATTTAAATTTCTTTTCTTGAATTGCTTAGTCTTTAGGAATTCTTCTATTTATTTATTTATTTATTTATTTTTAATTATAGACACCATTCAGGTCTTACCTAATAGGTTATGAAATATTTTAAAATATTTAACAAGTGTTGTTCCGCACCGAACAACAAAGGTCGGGTGCCCTCCCTGGACCAGCCAGGGGGGCACGGGGTCAAACAGGATGGTGAGTGTCCACGGTGTGCCGGGAGTCTGTCGAAGCAGTATCTCAGTTTAATGGAGGAGTAGAACAGATATATAAGGGGGCGAGTGAGCGGTGAAAAAAACAAAGAAAGGAGAGGAGATACCTGCAGGGCCAATCACCTTAAAGGTAAACAGCCCATGCAGCACACATCAAAGCCTGCAGGACAAAGGTCTCCTAAGATTTAATAGTGGCCAGAGCTGCTCACGTTCACGGAAGTCGAATGGGCCAATCCTAGACCACCACCTTGGTGGTACCACTGGTGAGGGGGGCTTATGCCCCGAGGGTGTTGTTATTGCAGTCGCCATTTTAAGGTGTGTCCCTACAAACAAGTGCCACAAATTAGAAATCCTATAGAATATAGAAGATTTACATGAAACTTTGTCATAGTCTTTTCACCAAGACTTAAGTCAGTAACAGTATGCACCTTGACTTCAGGGATGGTGCCTATTCATGTTTATATCTTCTGTACTTACACCTCCTGTACCAGATGAGTGAATGGATGAGTGAATAAATGAGTAAATGATTTTCTGAATGAAGTAGGAGGCAGCAGTAATTAAACAGGATGTTAGCCTTATGAGGATCTCAAGGCACTTAATGAAAACAGTCCTCGTGGTGTATTTAATAAAGAATGTATCTGAGAGGCAGAGCTAAGCTATGGGCAGGCGAGCCACATAAGGTGGGAGCTGCCAGGTGATCCAACAGGTTGCTGCTGTACGTTCAAACTCTGATGGGACACACACCTCTAGGGATGCCTTTAAATCAAAGGGAATGGCACAATATTTGGCCAAGCTGATTCTGTTAATGCACTCATTTGCTATTTTATCTCTTTCCATGTTTCTTGGTTGACTAGAAAAAAGAACTATCATGAGAGCCAAGAGCCCTCCTGCATCATGGCAAAAAAGTTGAAGTAGGTGTTTGAAGAACATGAAAACAAAGAGGAAGAGTAAATACCTGTGGATCTTTAGTCACTGGGCTGCTCCCTTAAGCCATCTGGTCCTTAGTGTGTTGTTGCTGTTGTTTTTTTAAAGTGGTGCTGGGGATTGAACCCAGGGCCTTGTGCATGTGAAGCAAGCACTCTGCCAACTGAGCTATATCCCCAGCCCAGTCTCTTAATGTGTAACGTGGAAATATGGAATTAGATATTCAGTAAATTCCTTTCAAAATCCATATTAAATGATTCTTAATTAAATATGACAGTTGAGGGTAAATATAAAGAGCATTGTAGTTAAGTTCTACCTCTACTTCCTCCATCATTATTTTAGCAGTAGTTCTGTAAAAAACAAAAAAATATTTTTTCCCTTAAATTTGCTAATTTATAAAAGTCACCTTGCATCTAATGGGACTGAGAATGGCTAACATGCCCACAGCTCACGGGAGCCTCTACCAGAACCAAGCAAGATGAACAGAGGTGCAAAGGACAAGCCCAGGGACCTCATTTCTCCTGGAAGCCAGTCACAGAGGACACACTAAACGCCACAGGCCGTCTAGGGGAACATCTTGTATCAAGGAAGATGGGGGTTAGGGAAAGGGTATAAACAAGAAAGTGACAGAAGAGACACATAAAGATGACAGAGCAGGATGGATTTAGGAGAGAAAACCCACCAGGACATTTTAGAGACCCTGACAATTAAAGAAGAAAGCAAAGGGGACTTTGCTCAGTCTTGCTATGAACTATACTCTTAGATTGTTTCTTCCAGAAAAAGTAAAGGATTTGGGTTGTTTATAAATTTCTTTTTTAAATCAAACAAGTTTTTAAGTTAGAATAGTTTTATGTTTATAGAACATTTGCAAATATAGAACCGAGAATGTCTATATCTCACACCCAGTTTCCTCCATTAACATCTTAAGTGACTATCATGTATTAACTACAGTTAATGAACTGATACAGATATATTCTCCATGCTTTATTAATCTTTCATCAATTTTTTTTTCTTATTGCCCTTTTCCTGTTCCAAGATTCCCTGCAGGATACACTACACTTAGTTGACATGACTAAATTGTCTGACAATTTCTGAGACTTTTCTTGGTTTTGAAGATCTTGAAAGTTTTGATAGCTTTAGTCCATTAGGCTGCTATAACAAAACACCTCCAACTGGATAATTTTTTAAAATATTTTTTCAATTGTCAATGGACCTTTACTTTATCCATTTATATGCGGTGCTGAGAATTGAACCCAGTGCCTCACGCATGCTAGGCAAGCGCTGTAACACTGAGCTACAACCCCAGCCCTTCAACTGGATCACTTATAAGCAACAGACACATGTCTTACAGTTCTGGAGGCAGAAAGTCCAATGTCAAGGTGTTGGACAATCCGTGTCTGGTGGGGGATTTTTCTTTTTTTTTCCTTCAAAGATGGTGCTCATTGTTATGACCTCACATGGTAGAAGGAGGAAATGGGCCCAACTCATTCCCTCAAACCCTTTTATAAGGGCATGAAACTCAGCCCTGGGGGTACATCCCTCAGAGCCTAGTGTTTTCCTATATCTTAATACTGTTGCATTGGTAATTAATTTTCAAGGTCAATTTTAACAAACTATATATACATTCAAACCACAGCAAGAAGCATTGATCAAGTATTTTAGAGAATGTCCCTCATTTCCATTTTGTCTGAGGTTTTTTTTCCCCTCATTATTTGTCTGGGTTATGGGCTTGGGGAGGAAGACCGCAGAGGCGAGTGCCAGTCTTTGATAGGAGTACATGGTATGAAGGGCACGTGACTTCAACATGACTTGCCACTGATGCGGTTAACTTTGCTCCCCTCTGTCTCAGGCAGTGTTTGGCAGGTTTCTCCACCATAAAGTTGTTTTCCCTTTGCCTTTTTTGTCCTGTTTGGAAGCAAGTCTCTAAGAGTAGTTCACATGTAAGGGTTGGGGAGTTGTGTCCCTTCTCTTTGAGGGACACAACTTATCCAAATAAGTGATCTAGAATTCTTTTGTCTGGGAGCTTCATCTCCTCTACCATATTTATTTATTTAATCATTTATATAGATAAATAAGAACCAATTTTATATATTGGATTATAATCCCAAACCTTTTTTTTTTTTTTAGCTTTTGCCTAACTTCCTTTTTCTGTGGTTGAATATATTTTCTTCAGTGCAATGCCCTGAGAAGCTCATAATTGCTGAGACTGCCTCTGGAGCCTTGTGTCCAATCCCAGCAGGCTGATCTGGATGAGGTTCCATGTGCATCCTTGCAACTGTCTACACCTCACCTCATACTGGTTCATAATCCCTGGACCAGGAAGCTTTGGTTGTGGTACGAAGTCATTGCTTAGAGAGTCTATCCAGAGCAATCACATACAGTGTCCAGAGCCCTTGACGCTGGGGACTTTTGTCGTGACCCTGCTCTGTAGAGTTCGGAAGGCAGCAGAGGGTGGTCAGGCAAGGCACGCTCGTCTCTCGTGCAGGCTGCAGCGTTATTGTGACAACACTGAGTATGCACGCACTGACCCTTTGTTCTTCCATCTGTTATTGGTGTGTTCTACACATCAATTTAAGATTTTGATGCCATTCCAGTGACCCTGAAACTTATATCCTTGTTTCAGAAGACAGCAAATAAAGTGTCTTGAAAGACCCATATGGTTAGGATGGCTGTTTTTAAAGCATGTCAACAGCACCAAAAATTCAACTTCAAATGACAAATCCCTACTTCAAACTATTTTTTAAACTGTTGCATCAATAAAAGTGTGTTCACATCTAGACTAAGTATTCTCAACAGCTCAGTAGCTTGCATGATAAGGGTCCATTTCTCACTCAAGCAAAGTCTGATGCACTTGTCTTATAAGGAAGCTGTCTTATATGGGTCTCCACCCAGGCAGGTGAGTGGGAGGGGAGAGCATGCACACAGATCACCTGCAATGATTTCGAGGCTTGGCTTGGAAGTAGACACTATGACTTCCACCTTCCCTTTATCCCGTAAGTCAGTGCTTAGTCCCTTGGTTCCACCTGGATGCAAAGGGAGTCTGGAAAATATAGTCTTCCAAGTTCCCAGATGGGGGGCTGGCAGGTTATGGAATACACTGTCTACCACAGCTGTTTAAACTATTTCCTGAAATGAAAGTAGATTCTAACACAGTTGTCACTTTTCCATCACTGTGACAAAATGCCTGACATAAACAACTTCAAGAGAAAAAGGTTATGTTGGTTTAAGCCTTCCAGAGGTTGATTGACTCTGTTGTCCTGGGGTGAGGCAGAACTTCATGGGATAGAGCATGTGGAAGAGCAGAGCTACTTACCTCATGGCAGCTAGAAGCAAAGAGTCAGAAGGGGCCAGATCCCCCTCTCCCCTTCCAGGACATATGCCCCATGACGTTGCTTTTTTCCACTAGGTCTTGCCTCCTGAAGATTCCACAACCTCCCAATAGTGCCACCGGCTGGAGACTTCTCTGCCCAGGCCTCTGAGAGACATTCCAGGTCCAAATGACAGCAACAGCATTCCCCTTTTTCATTCACAACTTGGCCATCCTGCCTTTCCACTGTCCTCATTTTTCTTTTGTCAGGGTCCCCTCCCCTACCTCATGGTTTGGTGTTTCTGTGATTCTACCCTTGAGCAAGAACCCACCTCTTCTCAGCCAAGGTGGTATCCCTAGTGATCTCATTCGCTTCCCTGACTTCAACGACCTCCTTCGGCTGGTGTTTTCCACTTCCACCTCCACCATGGGAGTGCTCACCTGACTTGCTGATTTGCATTTTCAAGTGCTTTTCAGGTACATTCATCCAGATGGCTCAGGGGCTCTCCCACTGAGTACATCCCAAGCTGAATTTACTGTCTTCCTCCTAAATTAGACTCTAGCTTCTCTCTCTTGCTACATCAGGAAACAGATGATCTCAAAGTGGTCTTTGGACCATGAATGAGAGGGCATGCTAGAAGCTGTGCCTTTCCCTTTGCAATGTGTTTAATCTCTGTGTCATTTTGTATATACCCTCTAGAGTCCTTTAAATCTCTCTTCTCTCCAGCATCATTGCTAAGTGCCTTAATTGAGGCTTTTATCATCTCTCATGCAGACATTTATAATCACCACCTAACCTTTATTACTCTCCTAATTACCACCTCCTTTAATTTCTTTCTTCCTACAACAGCCATATTTTTAGACAAATATAATCAGCTTACTTCCCTACCTCATATACTTCACTGCCCCCTACCTGTTGACAACTATGAAACTTCTCTCAAAGGAAAGAGTGAGACGTGAGACAAGATGGCCCGTCCTCCCCATACTTTCAATTCCCACTTACCCCAGTGGGGATGGCTATCCCTGCCTTATCAGTACCCAGCTGTCCTAGACTGTTTTATGTTACTATAATTGAATACCACCAACTCGGTAAGGAAAGGAGCTGCATCAGCTTACAGTTCTGAAGACTAAGAAGTTCAAGATGATAGAGCTCCATCTGGTGAAGTTCTTCTTGCTCAAGGGGACTCTGAGGGGACCTGAGGCAGCACAGGGCATCACATGATAACAGGGACAGAGACCTGAGCCAGGTCTCATAAAAGGCACAGTCCTTTTGGATTTGGGATCCACTATTAGACCTCACTAAACTTTAGTTACCTCCCAAAGGTCTTACCTCCAAACACATCATCAAATGAAATTTCCATCCTTCTAATATCTCACAATAGAGATTACATTTCAACATGAGTGTTGATGGGAACATTCAAACCAAATCAGAGGATACTGGGAAGGTAAATTTTAAATCCCATTTAGAATATGAATGGTAGACAATAACCACAATCGAAAACCAGTTAAGATAAACCAATAGCAAGATGTCACAAAAACCAATTATGAAGCCGGGCGTGGTGGCGCACGCCCATAATCCAAGCGACTTGGGAGGTTGAGTCAGGAGGATCGCGAGTTCAAAGCCAGACTCAGCAACTTAACGAGGCCCTTAGCAACTCAGTGAGACCCTGTCTCTAAATAAAATACAAAATAGGGCTGGGGATGTGGCTCAGTGGTGGAGTGCCCCTGGGTTCAATCCCTGGTTCAAAAAAAAAAAAACAAAAAAAACCCAATTATGAATATCCAACCCAAAAAGTGATAGTATAGGAGTGGAACTTGTAAAGACAATACTTGCAACCCGTCAGCCACAGCACGCCTCCAACAACTAGAGTTTGAAGCAACTGGCTCAAGCAACTTTGGGACGGCTCCATCTGGCCTTTACTAGCCCAATACCAGGATCATTGCAATTTGGGAGAGAGATGGCAAGGGATGAGTGGCACTTCCAGATAACACTTTGGATGGAGTAATTTATATTGAATTCTGAGTGAATCCAAGTAAAGCCAATGTCCTATCTCCCTAAGGCAGAGAAAATACTAACATCTACATTAGTCTATGAACTTCTATTATATGGAATGGGGTAGAGTTGGAGGTAAATACAACTTGAAAGGAAACCCACTTCTGTTTAGAAATGGGAAGTCAAATAATTATCACTTTCATCTTTGTTTTTTTTTTATTCCCCTTACAATGTGAATGAGGAAACTTAAATCACAGCATTAGACATTTACCTACTACTATGCAGTGGCTCTCACTTCAACAGTCCATCTGCTACAACACTGCATCCCAGTCTAGAGGCTGAGATATTCGAAAGGAAATCTCAAATTGTAGAATTAATTATAATATCACTTTCATAGCAAAATAATAGCATCAACCTCCAAATTCATAACCAGCATACATCAGTTAGGATTACATTTTAATGCAAGAAATACAATAGCTAGTCTAATAGTGACTTGAACAAAGAAGTGTTTTATTTCTTCTTCATGTGAAAACCTAGAGGTAGATTGCCCAGGACTGGTTTGGAGCTCCATAGTGCGAAGGACTAGGTTTACATACACAAACTCACCTTGTTGTCCAAGATGGCTCCAACTATAGTCAGAAAAAGAGAGGAAGAAGGATATGCACCCTGCCCCAGCTTTTAATGTACACTTGCTAGCAATTGTACTTTCACTTAAGTTCCATTGACCAGAGCTTGGGCTTATGGCCACACATAGTAGCAAATTAGGGTGGCAAATGTATTATTCTTAGCTGGTATGGGCTCACCTAAAAATCTGGAGCTCCACTGCTAAGAAGGGGAGAATAAATATTAGAGGACAACTAATGGCAATTTTGCATTCAAATCTTGTCCCCACCAGTATCACTTCTCTCCATACTTCTTCAAAATGAAAGAGAATAGAAAATAATTCATTTCTGTAACAGGACAGCATGAAAATCCTGCAATATGGCTTTCTTATTTGTTTCGTTAAGAGAATATGAGAGGCTGGGGATATAGCTCAGTTGGTAGAGCGCCTGCCTTGTAAGCGCAAGGCCCTGGGTTCAATCCCCGGCACCGCAAAAAAAAAAAAAAAAAAAAAAAAGAGAGAGAGAGAGAATATGGACTTTTAAGACAGCATAGTGTAAACTTGCTAAAACTAACCACTGAGAATAAACCAACAGGGGTGCATTTTAATGTAACATAAAATACATAAAGATAAAAAAGCTGGCAAAGAAATCAGAGAATTAAGGACAAAACACTTCCCAAAAGATACAACAGCAAGTTCAAAATATCAATCTGAATTTACTTATGCACAGTCGAGATCTGCTGTTTCCTCAGTTTCTTTGTGCATCTTCTTACTATAGCCATTATTTCAAGATCGCACAAAAATTATTTCCTCGAATAAAATAAATATTATTCACAAAAAGTATATGAATCTTTCAATATTTGATATACTCTGTGTTCCAGATTTATTCTTACATTCCATCACATAAGGCTGATTTAGTTAATTTCATACCTAATTTGCAAGAGGCACTCTGCTGAGCTCCAGTGGGAGGCACAGCAAGGGTTGAGCTAAAATTAAGTCATGGCCTTAGATAAACAAAATTTGGAGAGACAAGACCCTTGCAAAAATATTTTTAAATACAACAAAAATGATAAATGTAGTAACTATGGAAATTCAGAGGAAATTATGACTATGTTAACATTTACAATCATACATTACTGATATGCCCTTCTTTATCAGCTTGAAATAAGGTGATGATATCTCCTTTATAATTCCAGCTAGCTACTTTAGTAGAAGAAAGTTCAGTGCTTCCCGTGAGAACCATTGCTTGCTCAGAACTGTGTTTCTTAAGGCTTCCTCAGCACCAAATTTTCAGTTCTATTTCAAACTACCAAGAAGAGAACCAGAAAGTCTAATGGGACCACCAACATGATTGCTCAGTGATCATCACATAGTCATGAACTTTGGATGCCTAAGAGATGCTTGCCACTCACGGTGATTTCCTTGCTGGCCCGTGCGGCAGTGATTTTAGATTACATTCCCATATTCACCCAGCACAACTACCATGAGCTCAAGGGTATTTACAGGTCATCCAAGAACAGCTTCCACCACATCATATATTAAAGATGTGTGCAACCAACGATCAAACCCTGGTGTTAAGGTTGGGTCATTGGTTCTACATGTTTCATAGCCAAGTTTGAAGGCCCTCCTTTGGACTTCAGTTAACATCAACTCTGTCTACTAGAGATGTTCTCACAACATTGAAACTCAAAAGGGTTTGGGTCAAGTTCTTGATTCTTCAGTCCCAGGAGTCTCCTTGGCTCCTCTGCAAAGTTGCCTACCTTTTCCCCCTAAATTGGTTCTGCCAACCAAAGGCTAATGCTAAAATACCGTTACACAAAATTATTATGTCCCCAAATATATGAGCTTAGTTTAAAACTATTTTGTATCTTAATACTTTTTTTTTTTGCTTTCCGGGAGAGTTTTAGTGTGGTTTTAAAAGTAACATTTTTATATTAGTTAGATTTTTAACTGGTAATACATGGTCTGGGTAAGAATAGAAAGAAAACGTATTAGATCTTGCATGTGGTGGTTGCTGTAGAATTGATTTGATGTACATTTCATTTTACAGGCACCTAAGTGAGCAATTTGCCATGAAAGAAGGAAAGAAGTGCAAAGTAATTTTCCTAGTTTGGCAAACAAAGCAGCTAGTTAAGTCTTTGCATCACTGAGTCTCAGGAAGTGTGATTGCTAAGTTGATGTGAAGAGGTAGATCCCACAGGTAGTGTCTCCCATTGACAGCAGCTTTGTGAGTCAGGACACTTTTTACCCCATTTAGGAGAAAGTAAGAGAGTGGGCACATGGAATTTAGGCAGCAAGGGAGCTCAGTAGTACTGAGCAAGGAAGCTAAAGACCTTCAAAAAACTGTCACAATAAGAAAGCTGTAGCAGAAATAAAATACTACCTAGTGAAGTCGTTAAAAATATCAATACAGGTTGGGGATATAGCTCAGGTGGTAGAGTGTTTGCCTCGCAAGCACAAGGCCCTGGGTTCAACCCCCAGCACTGAAAAAAAAAAAAAAAAAAAAAAATCTCAATACTATAGAAAAGCCCCAGAAGGTCTTTGGGCAAATTAAGGGTGGGCAGCTTCTTTCCAGACTAGAAATACATTAGCAATAAAGTTTGATTGACAATGGTTAAGGATCATCAACAAAGCTCTATTTGCATTTTTATGAGTATCTTTTAATTTTGTTTCAAATTTGTCACTTGCTTATTATTTAAAAATAAAACCATACTTTATAATTTTGAAACCAAAGCATATAGAATTAGTGAGATAACTTTGTAGGAACAGTTTTCAATCCCATCAATCCTATGAAAAGGCAGCAAATGTTACATAGATTAAAAGTAGAAAGAATTCTAAACCTTACCAAAAATTTATTTTATATTTGCATTGTGGACTTTATATGTTTTGTTTCTCTCTGATTTCTTATATAATATAATATTGTTACTGGCAAAGAAGTAAACACATACATAATGCATAACTTATTTTTGAAAAGTGATATCTGGGTAATTTTTAAGAAATCTATAACAAGTCAGTATTTTTAAGAACTTAGCCTACTTTTCTGTTTATCACAAAATTTTTTCCATCTTTCTTTGCAGTCCTGATAAAAAATGTTTTTTGTTTTACAGTTGAACACAGCACTGTTGACCTTTGTGACTGCCAACTGCTCTGGCTTGCATTGATTTAAGCAGCAGAATCAAAGCATGTGCCACTACTGAGGAATTAATAATCAACTAGGACTAAGCAGGGTATAATGATCCACAGGAATCATCTTTCAGCTAGGTTATTATCGCTTTCTATGCTGAAAATCAAAACCAAGGAAACAGGTAAAATAAAACAATAATTATTACAGATCATAACAAGGAATTATTTCCAGGCAATGAATGAGACTGATGAGTCCAATTGAATGATAAATAAATGTCAATGCTTTCTTTTATATGAAAATTTTGTAGTAACAGCTCCTTTTCACACCAAAGTACTCATTTCACTAATTCTCTGGAGAAATAAAGGAGTTGAAATAAAGAAACTAAAGTACTTAAGTACTGTCATTGACAATGAGGAACTGGGAAGTCACACTTCTGCACGAATAGACCTTTCATGTAAACACATCTTTAAATCTAATACATGAAAAAATTATACCTAAGCTTGTGTCTCCTGAGGAACTCAAAAGTAGTGTTTTGAACCTTCCAAAACATCTAATGCAAATTGCATTCTTATTTTTGTGAGAATTTCCTGAGAGGACACAAACATCAATTACATTGTGGTAGGCATGCAGAACACCTGGTGTCGAAACCTTGGTTAACTTTTCAGAATATTGTTATTTCTAAACATTGAGAAATAGTTTGTAACTTATTGTTTGTGGTTTAGGTGACAAAGTCTTTCACACTCTGGGGCGGGGAGTAATGAAATGGTTTCTGGGTAGGACACAGGTGGATCTTGCTGAGTTTCACCAGCCAATGAAAATCCAGGACAGAGACTGGGAGAAGAGGCACATTGGATTCTCCAAATCCCACAAGCCCACAAATAACCATCAGGGAAATGAAAGAGAAATAGAACTTCTCCCTGGAGTTCTCAGGCAGGAGACAGAGTCTATGACAAGATAGACTACAGGAGCTGGATCCAACTGAATAACCACCGGCTGTCTCCTCTTAGGGAACAAGTATCCTAGCTTCCAAGGGCTTCAAGCCCAACAGGGAGCTCTTACAAAGTTTTTTTTTTCCCCAATAATTTAAAAATATATACTCGAATAAGTATTTTAATAGTATATAAGTATTATAAAATTTATTATATAATATTATAATGTAGTGCTCTTTAACTTTATATTATGATATATTTAAATAAATGTGTACAAGTATGTAGATATGCTTTTCCAACTCAGAGACAGAAGTGACATAAAACTAACGAAGAGGTTTTCTCTATTTCTGCACTGGATGAAGAATCCATCTTCATTACTCCCAAAGAGATTTACGGAATGGTTTTCCTTCAAAGGCTTTCGAAGTACCTTGCTGTACGTTGAGAGGCAGAAATCAGAGAGCTGGATGCAATCCAAAGCAAGACCATCGTGTCTAGTTATGGATGCCCCATCTCCTTCCTTCTGATCTTCCCACCCGAGTATCTTTCGTGGTGATGGAGGGCTGGAACTCTGCACATGGCGTCCCTGAGTTGCCGGCTGACTTGCTGTCAGTCTCCACCATCAGTGGCCACTAGAGGGAGACTGAATGGTAGGCTCCTTCCTGCTTGCTTCTGTCATCCTTTCTCAGCAATGGCCCTTCACTCTGGAATGGGGAGTTGGCTTCAGTCTCCTGCTTTATTTCAGTATTCTTAAAACCAAATGCGCCCTGTTAGAAGTTCAGGCAAGCATTGACTGGGAAGTCCTAGCTCTTCTGAGCTCCTGAGGCACACCCCCCATCACTCACACACACACACACACACACACACACACACACGGTTCTGAGTTTGAGCTCCTCCAAGCTTCAGAGATAGGATTTTGTGAGACTGAATGTGGGAGACAGAGACAATGAAGGGAAAGCCTGAGATCCTGGTCTGGGGATGTAGTAGCTTTTTGCAGTTGCCTTCTCTTTGTGTCCTCAGTATCCTGTCTTTAGTTTTTCATTTCTCCAGCCCATTCAACCAACTCCTCATATTAAGTCTTCACTGTTGAAATGTGCAATGTAGTTCCTTTCTCCCTGACTGGACCCTTATATGTCACCTACCCAGAAAACCACTTTCTTTTGGTGCATAAAAGAATCAGGTGAATCAGCTTTACCTGCCTTCACTAAGTCACTAATAAGTATGATGACCTCGGCTCCTGCAGTACAGGCACCAGATGTGAGGAAAACGGCAGATGTGGGTCCAGGCCTGGTCTCTTCCTGTCAGTCACTGCGATCCAGCCACCCTGGCCATCTCTGGGGTTCTAGGGCTCTTTTTCCCTCCAGCTCAGAATCCATACAGATGCTTGTGTTTGCCTAGAACACTCTTCCTGACATTCAACAATAGGTTCACACCTGTTCCTTTCTCAGATCTAAATTCATTTTTCACTTCCTTGGGACAACCTTCCCAAAACTTCCACAGGAAAGCAGACGTTGTCATAGTACCCTGCATTTCTTAAGAGTTATATTTAAATAAATAATTGATTACTTAGTTGCTGGATGCTAGAATGTTAATTCTATTGGGGCAAAAACTATTTCTGTAGAATATCACCTGTGTCATAACTATTTTACCAGATCTGTTAACTACCTAGTAGTTAAATAACAAGCACAAAAGATAATTATTAGTTACTCTGTGTCAGACAGTATACTAAACAGTGTGAGTGTTATTTAACTGGACCCTCCCCAGTGACCTTAAAAGATAGCACTGTTACCACATTGAACAGAGAAGGAGCCTGAGGCATCGTGGTGGTGGTCAGTGGTTTGAACAAAGCCATTACAGCTGACCAGTGACAGAGCCCAGATTCTGATCACTTACTGCAAAGCCAGAACACTTGGAATAGATGAGGGAGGGAAGGAACAAGGCTGATAGTCTAACTGGGAAGACAAAACTGAGACAGACGGCACAGCCTAAGTTTGAAAACACTAGTGTAGATATTATGTGTTGTCAGAGCACAGAAAGGGCAAATTCCCAAGGCCAGGGCCACAAAGAAGAATGCAGGACTCCAGCTGGACCTTGAAGGTAAGGCTGTACCAGATAAGGAGAAAGGAGAAGAAAGGGCCTTGGTGCAGAGTAAACAGCCCAAGAAAATGTTCTGCAATCACTTCATGTTCGGGTGGCCTTTAAAAGCAAAGGAAAAACTACTGGGAAAATTCTAAAGTGTGATTTAAAAAAATAAAAAGGTTGAGACTTTTAGGATTTTCTTTTTTTGCAGCCAAAAAAAGCACATTTATCCATTTCCTATAAAGCCGTTCTAATCCAAAAAGAATGATCAAAACAAAAATGCCAGGACACAGTGATATATACCAAGTGGCAGGCTGCAGCGGAGGGCACCGGGATGGAGTGCCTACCCGTGGTCACTGCAGATACAGTGGAACAAAGTCTCAGAACCTGGCAGAGCAATGGTCCTGCAGAGGCAGGCAGAAAATCCAGTTCCAAAACTGCCACCAAGCTGGGTGGGACTCAACATTCTAGAGACAAAGACCAGAAGGAACATAAGGAGTCAGGGTTTGACACAAAATTATTCAAAGGCAGAGCCAGGAGAAGGCATTTACAGGAATGGGCCAGGAAACAGAGTCATTAGTAGTAGTAAAGCAGAGATGGAGGCAGACTCTTTTGGAGGATGCAGTTTAGAGGCAGTACAGCAATTTTTTAGAAATCATTTGACTTTTCAAAACAATTCAGTTAATTAAATTGGCTATTCTTAATATGTATATGCTAAGCAAGTGTTCTACCTCGGAGTTACACCCCTAGCCCTTTTTTAAAAATTTATTTTAATTTAAAAAAATTTTTTCAAACATGTATAAAGGGTAATAATATCTGTCTCATTCTACTGTCCTTCCCATCCCCACCACCCCACCGCTCCCCTCACTCCCTCCTACATAATCCAAAATTCCTTCATTCTTCCCTACCCGCCTCCCACTATGGATCAGCATCCACTTATCAGAGAAAACATTTGGCCTTTGGTTTTTTGGGATTGGCTTATTTCACTTAGCCTGATATTCTCTAGTTCCATCTGTTTACCTGCAAATGCCATAATTTCATTCTTCTTTAAGGCTGAGTAATATTCCATTGTGTATATGTACCACATTTTCTTTATCCATTCATCTCTTAAAGGGCACCTAGGTTGGTTCCATAGTTTAGCTATTGTGAGTTGAGCTGCTATTAAACATTGATATGGCTGCATCACTATAGTATGTTGATTTTAAGTCCTTTGGGTGTAAACTGAGGATGGGATGACTGGGTCAAATGGTGGTACCATTCCAAGTTTTCTTGAGAATCTCCATACTGCTTTCCAAAGTGGTCGCACCAATCTGCAGTCCCACAAACAATGTGAGTGTACCTTTTTCTCCACATTCTTGCCAACTCTTATTATTGCTTGTACTCTTGATAATTGCCATTCTGACTGGTGTGAGGTGAAATCTTAGAGTAGTTTTGATTTACATTTCTCTAATTGCAAGAGATGATAGACATTTTTTCATATGTTTGTGGATCAATTGTATTCACCCTTAGCCCTTTTGGAAAAAATTATCTTGAGACAGGGTCTCACTAAATTGCCCGGCTGTCCTCAACCTTCTGATCCCCCTGCCTCAGGCTCCCAAGTAGCTGGGACTACAGGCATACACACTATACCCAGCTACATATTTTATGCTTAATTGATACATAGTAATTGTAATATTTGTGGGGTATAGTGTGACACATCTGTAGATACATTCTAAGTATAATAACCAGATCAGAGTAATTGGCATAACATCACCTCAAAAATTTATCATTTCTTTATGTTAGAAATATCCTCTCCACTACCTATTTGAAATATACAACTCATTATTGTCAACAATGGTTTACCTGCTATGCTGCGGAACCTTAGAAGTTGTTCCTCCTGTCCCGCTGGACCTGTTACCTATACTCTCTCCAGCCTCCCTCCCCACACCCTTCCCAGGCTCCCCCTGTTCCCTCCACTTCCATGAGACCAGCACCACAGGTGCAGCAAGAAGACATTATATTAAGTGAGATAAGTCAGGAACAGAGAGTCACAAGTTCTCATTTATATATGGAAGCTAAATCAGGTATTTTTGATTTATGATTAATATTGGTAAGTACCTCCTCTACTGTAACATCCTCATTTACATAAAAACAAACCTTATTAAGTAATTATTCAGAATATGCTGTCTCTAGATCTTCATTCAAATACTGATCTTTCAATCTCATCCAATCTGGATTCCAACCTAACTCTTCTGACCTTTACTTTGCTAAATCAGATAGACATCTCTACCCTCATCCTTTTGAACCTTCCAGAAGAATTTCATGCATGCTACCACCTCTTTCTTCTAAAAACTTTCTCTTCTCTGGGCTTCCATGACTCTACATTCTCCTTGTTTTCCTTCAGAACTACTAACTGCTCTTTCTTAGTTTCTTTTGCCAAATTCTTCCCAAGCTCTTAATGTTAAGGGCCCAGGAAAAAGCCATCTGTTTTTCTCTATCTGCACTTTTTCCTCACTTATCTCGTGCGGGCCAATGGCTTTAAAGGACACCCATATGCTGGTGACTACCCAAGCTGTGTGTTTGGTTCCAAGGAACCCCTCCCCAGCTGTAGACCTCTAGTCCTGACAGCCCACCCAACAACCCCATTTGAATGTCTTATGGAATCGCAAACATGTCAAACCTAAAATACTGCCCCTACAAAAGCAGCAAAATCCTTTGAATCGTTTTCAGTTTTATTACACCAGTAAGTTTTACTTTCTGGTATGCCACTGCGCAAGCTAAAAACCTAGAACATCCTTAGAAGGTTTCCTTTCCATCACTCCTAATATCTTCTAGTCTTGAAGAGATTCGAATTTATTAAGTTTTCAGCATGTCCACCTTTTCTGTGTCCACCGTGGCAGCCCACTTCAAGAAGGACTTGAAGGTCAGACTTTGGAGCTTCTCTATTGGTGATCTGTGATTCCATCTGGTTTAATTTCTCTGTACCTCAGTATTCTGATTGGTGCCATAGGCCATCTCATGGTGTTGAGATGGTTGTGAGAATTAAGCACTAACGTGTAAACTGCTTAGAATGGAAGTTGGAGGTTTTAGGTGGTTCTTTTGGGACCAACATTCCTTCAGATAATAATGGTAAATTCTGGATGAAATATTTTAAAAACTGCTTTCTGAAGTCACTGCAGAGTAACCAGAAAGTAGACAGATGTCAGAGAGAACTTGGAAGAGAGCAGGTTGGTCTTTAGTCTTGGGGTGGTTCCACCAATCTGTGTCACATTAGTGGTTAAAACTCAACTAGAAAGTTTACACTTACTGGATGAAAGAACCAAGAGACAGAACTCAGAGCAATGATAGCACTGGAGAGTGAAGAGGAAAACTCTAGAGAGTGGAGTCACAGAAGTGGAGGCCAAATCTCTGCCCAAATCTCCGCTGAGCCCTAGACCACAAATGTATGAGGCAGATTGCACGCAGCCAAGATAAGACTAGATTAAAACTGAGAATTCAACTGCTGACCACTGCAGGAAAGAAAGCAAATCATTTAGTATAAATTCGACCATACTGTCTTTCTATTTTAGAAAAAAGCTAAAAAATTATTTTCAAGTTAAGCTGGGGAAAAAAAAAAATCCGACACTCCTCTGAAGAACTTCACAGAATCCAAAATCTATACAAAATATCATCCACGTGTCAGGGATACAATCCAAAATTACTTTATATACAAAGAAACAGAAAAATATGAACCATATTCAAAGTAGAAGGCAATAAGTGGAGGCTACTGATCCACATTTGAAATGAATAGATAAGGAATTTAATTTAAGCTATTATTGTAAGTAACTATGCACAATACTTCAAGAAAAATCTTCATCATTAATAAAAATGCAGGAAGTTTTGCAGAGAACATCAATTATAATATAGAACCAAATAAATTCTGAAAAATACAAAACTGAAATTTTGAAAAATATCACTGAAGGAGATTAAGAGCAGATTTTAGTTGATAGGAGGAGGCAAACGTGAACATAGATCAAAAGAGTATCCAACCTGAAGAATAGAGAGAAAGCAACAACATCAAAATACTTGGGAAGGCTGGGGTTGTGGCTCAATGGTAGAGTGCTTGCCTAGCACGTGTGAGGCATTGGGTTCGAGTCTCAGCACCACATATTAATAAATGAATAAAATAAAATGAAGGTCCATTGACAACTAAAAAAATTTTTTTAAAAATACTTAGGAACCAAGGATAATACCAAAGTCTCAAAAAGTGTGGTTGGAATCCCAAAAGGAGAAGAAAGAGAATCTGCAGTGCCCCAAGTACATTAATAAAAAGTGCATGCATTTCTGTAGCTCATCAGATGGTACATTTTAATTTGTGTATTTCAAATAAGTACAACAAAAGGAAAAAAGGAGGCATAAAAAACAATTCCTGGGCTGGGGCTGGGGCTCAGTGGTAGAGCACTTGCCTAGCACATGTGAGGCACTGGGTTCAATTCTCAGCACCACATAAAAATAAATAAATAAAAGTATTGCATCCATCTACAACTAAAAATAAACAAACATAATTCCTAACTTAGCAAGATCCTAAGCAAGTTAGCAAGACTCTGTCTTAAAATTTAAAAAAAGGGCTGGGGATGTGGCTCAGTGGTTAGGTGCCCCTGAGTTCAATCTCTGGTACCCAACCCCCCACCCGAAGAAAAACAACCCCCATGATTCCTAGGTAACTGCATTAATGCTGGAGCCTTGAGGAATGAAGCATACTAATACCTGCACTTAATTTGAAATGGGTCAAAAAATAAGGTGGACAGATGAGAGGGATGCATTTGTGAAAGAGTAAGAATAGTAAAATCTGGTATCAGGTAGGTACCCAGTATAACATTCTGCAATCCTTTCTATATGATGTTTCCATATTTTGAAATTTTTAAAAATAAAATGATAGAAAACCATAACTTGGCTAATACATTTTCAGTGATTTTTGCCCAAAACTTTCCAGATAAATAATCCACAAAAACCTGCTCATGAGCTTATAAATTCTAGAGATGCATTAATTGTCATTTAAGCCACATCTAGTTCTCCTGGACAGCTGTGATAGTCTTCTAGAGGGCTCTCTTTTCTCTTTCTAACCTCTCCAATTCATTCTTCATTCACTGACCAGGAGCACATGGTGAGAATATTAACATGCATGTTGATTCCCTTGCTTAAAAAGCACTGATGGTTTCTTGGCTCTTAGAATGAAGCTTGCTCAACCCACAGCCTGGAAGCTCTGGATCCAAGGGCTCCTTTCGCCTGGCCATAGCCTTCTCCCACTCACAGGCTTGGCTCCTGCTAAAACCTCTGCCTGGAACACTCCTGCCCCTCTCTTTGGTGGCTAATTTGGTTTCATCACACTCTTCGCATTTCACAGTTATCCAGTTTTCAATTTATTTGCTTATTTTCTTGTTTCCCAGCTGAAGTTTGATGAAAGTAAAGGTTTTTCGTTCTGGCCCGCTATAGTTTTTGTGGGACCCTGCGGTAGGCTCTGGTCTCTCTGGTCTAACACCTCAAAGTTAATAAACTGCAAAATCAGCACTAAAACCCAGTTATCCTGTGGATTCTTTCATGGTGTCAAATGGGTAGGGAGAGGGGATACTGCGTGATTTCTATCCTCCTGGAGTTTGCAGTCTAGAAAAGTTAGAATACAGAATCAGAGGAACAGTTGGTTCTGAGCTCCAGAAAATCCTGGTTCCCCACCCAGTGTCCCCTAAAGAGCCTCATCTCCCAGCTGGAGTCTGTCACTGAACACCATGCTCTTTTGCTTCCAATATTCCTCTATTCTCCTCCAGCCCAGGCTTCCTCAATCTCAAGCCCCCCTGCTGTGACTCCTCTTTGGAGCTCCAACCTTTCAGTTCCCCAAAAACCCACTGCTCCCTCTCTCTCTTCCTCTGGGGTATTTCCTCTGTCCTGAATGCTACTCCACCTGCTCCTTGGCTGACTTCCTCCTACTCAGGCTTGGGTTTCAGGCAAATGCCACTTTCCCTCTGACAGCTTCTCTGGTACCCTTCCGCACCTCCACACCTCCCCACCACCAGTTACATGGTTTTGTGGTGACTTTTCACAGCACTGTATTCTTCCTCTATTCCCTAACAGTTTGTGTGTGTTCATATATATATATTTAATTTGTTTTTTTAATTGTCTCCCTTTGCTGCTATAGTATAAGCTCCCTGAAGTCTGGCACCCACCCCATCTGTCTGCCTGTTGTCTTCACCATAACATGTCTAGTGGCTTTCACACACTAAATGCTCAGGAGCCGTTTATTGGGAGGATGGACGGCAGCATGTGGAAAACAACACTTCCCCAAAATAATCACATAAAAGCTCAGAAATCAAATCCTCTACTTATAAACAGGAAACCATAGCCAAGAGGCAGAGGCCTCTCAGTGACAGGTATTGTGGCTCAGAGCTCTATCCATGCCTGAATTATCTACCTTCTTTCAGTTAATAGAATTTGATTGATTTTTGGAGAACTGATCTCTATAGAGAGCAGACAGAAATTCTAGTAAGTTTTAAGTGACACTAGTAATTCTGTAGGACAAAGATCTAGAGACCAGGATATTTTTTAAAAAATCTATTTCAAATGTTCCTGTAAGGTAGCCATAGCAACTCAGTGCCAAGTGTAGTTGCATGGCATAACTTATAAAGAATTGATTTTATTTAGGGTGTCATGAGTTACCCAGCTTTTGGGAGACTTCTCACAGTCCCCTGTCAGAACTCTGAGCCAGTTTGCCCTTTACCTCTTCTTTACCAAGGAAGGTAGTTTCCAGTCTGGGTAGCAGCTTCACGCAGACAGGGAGAGAGATCATTGTGATCAATAATGCAAGCAGAACTTTAAAAAAAAAACACAATAAAGCCACACATTCTTGGAAGAGATATTTCTGATTGTTTTTCCTACTACCAATGAAAAATGTAACACGATGCTGCTAAATCCAAGGGCTTGGGCATCAAGAATGCTCATTAGCCTCTTTCCATAATTGTCCTCTCAGATGACAAAAGACTTCTCTAGAAATAAAAATGACAGCAAACCCCAGACTTTCATTGAACATGCATTCAGCTTCCTGACGCTCTCCACAAGGTCCAGGTTGATGAAAACAAGGTTCCTCATGGAAAACCTGGATTTAATGTCTCCTTTCCAGGGAGTGGTAAACATGCCACAATCAAATTCCCCTCCAGTGCTCGAGTAACCACCAGGCTGCTGAAATTGTAAACCTGTTCGTTTAAAAAATTCCATAGATGTGGCACTGTCAAAAGACAAACACTACAACAAATTCAAAGGTCTCCACTGGTGTTTATTCATGATTCTAGAACCCAGCAGCCCTCAGGACTTGAACAGGCTCAAAAAAACATGCAACATGGTCAGGCAGTATTTATGGACAGGAAACAGAAGTGATGCATGGAGACAGAAGTAAGGTACAGAGCTTAATTGGTTTTCCTTTCTTGAATTAGTTGTCAGCCTACCTCTGACTAAAACTCAGCTGCTGTAACAGAAATCCAGCCATTTGTTACCTGAGTAAACTCCTAAGTTAATTAATTTTACTTCACACAAATGATTCCATATTGGTTTGGTCTGTTGGGTGCAATACAGGATCCTCGTCCAAATCCATGACCTTCTACGAATTTTAATAGCACCAAATTCTGCTCAATGGCTAAGGATTATTTAATGAGTATAAATCTTACTTCAGTTGTTTAAGAAAAGGAACTATTTAAAAATACTTCTAAGGTTCAGGGTCTATGAAAAACCAAGGATAAAAATCGTATTAATATTGCAAGTACTCCTCAGTCACTTTTTTAAAAAAAAATCTACAGCTGAGCATACAGAGTATTGTAGGAATAGCTGTCAGACAGAATATTTTTTGACTGCATCATGTGAAGTGAAACAACTCAGGGTACAATTTGCTGCCAGTAAGGAGCAAGAGGCTCGGAACAAGGCCGGGCCGAGGAGGAATGGATGACATGCTTCCTGGAAGGTGCATGAACCTTGCTTGCTTGAGCATATCAGAGGGAAGGGCTGGGCAGGAAAGAACTCTGCCCTGTCTGGCTCACATTTACTTAATTCCAGCAGTTGGGAATGTCTGGTTCCCAGATTGCATCCAACTCCCAGGGTGTTTAATCTGCCAACAGAACCTTAGCCAGCTCTGTCCAAAGAATGATTTCCCCCACTGGGCTTCTGAGATCATGCTACTTAGAGAATTGACTCTGAACCAGCAATGAGTATGCAGATAGCTGATCAAAATTTCAAGGAATTTATAAAAACTCAGCCCTTGGTGGATAGGGTACTGCAAAGAACAGGACACTTGTGAACCGTCTTCTCGTTCCTTTTGACATCTTCTGCTCCCCATGTTTTATGATCAAGATGCTTATACCGTCTCCTGTGCCTTTCCCTCTACTCTCTACCTGCCACCTTCTATTCCCGACTCCCCCCTACCTCATTGCATATGTAAGTTTAGGCAAATTTATCAACATATTCCTCATCTATGAAGTGGAGATAATGTCTATTTTATTGAATTTCTGTGCTGCAGGGTAGCTACAGAGCTAAAGGGCACACATCTCAAGTTTTCCCCTGTCACGGTTCTTCCTTTAAGACTGTCCCAGCCCCGGTGTATAGTTGGGATTGCAGCTGGATGCATGAAGACACAACTCATTGAGCACCGCCACACGTTCACACTGGAAGGCAGAGGGAAGCAATCCAAAAATAAAGAGCGAACAAAGACATTCTAAATGCAGCACTGCAAATGACGAGGTTGATTTAGCCTCTGAGACATTTCATTTTGCAGTCTGAGATCACAAGAACAAGAGTGCACCAAGTTTCAGGCTAAACCTCATCCAGGAACTCACCATTGGGCTATAAAGATGGAAGGCTAGAACTGTTTCAAATAAGGAATGAGCTATGGTCAACTTTTGATTCATGAAGAACAGCTGATCTGATGTGGAACTCCTTCTGGAGTCCTGCAAAGCCACATTTCTGTCACATGCACCATTTTAATGTCAGCTTCTGGGCTCTGGGGCTGAGCCTGGAAAGAAGCCATAAATTATTTTCTATCATGCATATGCCATAAGCTGGCTAGAAGAGATAGGATGTCAATCTGCCTCTTTCGGAGGAGCAGATATAACTCAAGACATCCCAAGATGCAACTTCAAATGGCCCTCTTCTGTTCTTCCTTCTTTGCTCTTCCTGACTTCTACTTTATCCTCCAGATTACAACTGTGGAACTGGTAAAGAGGTTCAGGCTTGGATGTAATAGGGACAACAGGGCTGTAATGCTAATTGAGGACTCAGCTTCTACCTAGTACTTCATTCATTTATTCATTCATTCATTCATTCATTTGCTCATTCATTCAAGCAGATTTAAAGTAAGCATCTACTGTCTCTCCACTTGTCCAGAAAGTTCTAAAGTTAGGACAGTTCTAGGAAACTTTCTTTTGTTGGAATAATTTCCAGCCTTGGTTATGTCTCTCAATTTCCTGTGTGGTTTGGAGAGGGGAGATGCATAACCCTGGGCCCAATTCTCTGCAGGTTCCGATTCTGTATTTCTGCTGGGGTTCTCAGCACCTGTGCGCAGCTGGGCAGCACAATTCTTTCAATCTCATTACTGTCTGTCTGTCTTTAGCATCTTCCTCAAGTCACATGCTCTCTCATTATGATGTCTATTCACAATGACTAAATCAGCACCCTCTTCTCCCCCAAGAACATGCAAGCTCTGAGCCAGGGTCTCAGTATATACTATGTGAAGACCTGGCCTTGCCTTGACTGTTTCAATAGTGGTCTTCTGGAGACCAAGGTTTCCATGTTGAATCTTCTAGAAGGACTTTTCATACCAAAGTAAAGTAGTGCTTTCAGAAAGATTTTCAGAGTCAGACAGTTTAGTTACCATTGAGTCTGATCCAAGGAAGAATTGCCTTATACCAGGGACTCAGGATTTCTTTCCTACCCCCTTTTGGAAGCAGGATTCTGGAATTTGGCTTTGCCTTTAAGTATAGATATCTGAACACAAGGAGAGAACACGACCTTAGGAGACCTCCAGAGAATCTGAAAAACAGATCAGCAACTCCCACATAATCAAGAGTTGGCAGAGTGTGTCGGATAAGTTTAGAAAGATGATTAGTTCATGCTTGACTTAAATGTTCTAATTTTCATTTTACAGCTTGTGAGATTACCCATGCAAAAATTTTTTTCTTAATAAATCCGGAGTTGGTCCTATTACATACAATTCCTTATTATCCAACTCTGGAATGAACTACTGAGGAAAAATCTGTGTGATCTCGATCCCAAGAGCTCTGAGTGTTTTGGATCTCTGCCTTCCACGAACACAAGGATTCAGGGAGATATTTCCTCAAGGGTTCTTTGTTCCTATGAATACAGGAAGCACCAGAGATGCTGAGTTTGGTATGCAG
The DNA here is from genome assembly GCA_020662805.1 of Glaucomys volans. Classification (NCBI taxonomy): domain Eukaryota; kingdom Metazoa; phylum Chordata; class Mammalia; order Rodentia; family Sciuridae; genus Glaucomys; species Glaucomys volans. The sequence continues at coordinate 342,330 of JAJEJO010001963.1, forward strand.
AAGGTGAACAATAAATGATAGCATAATCTCTTTAATACCAACTGAAAAGGAAGTTTTGAAGGAGAGACACCAAAGAGAATAGAGTCACTTGCATGGAAAATTTCAAGAGTTGGAAAGTAAGAACCAAAACACATGCCTGTGAGACTAACTGGAACGTTTTAATGAATTGTGGAGTTTGCAAACACATTTTGGTCAGTTTGTTTTCTCATGCCACCATACCTCACTCTGGATCATTACAAGGCAGCAATGGAATAACCTGATAAGGTTAATCAGCTTTGCAGCACCGGCAAATAACACAATTTTGGTGAATGAGTAACCAGCTAGATTATAAAATCAGAATAGTGTTTGTTTTTGTTGTTTTTTTTTTAAGTCCAGTGTTTTTGGAAAATAACCTGAGGGCATATTTTATGATTTACCCACAGACTTTAGACTTTACCTGTTCCTCACTTACCTGTGATGTGATATGACAATATCACAAGGCCTGGGTGCTGGGTGCCAGCATATACATGGGGTGAGTTCATCACGTAGACAACAGAGGTGGCAGTCAGGGCTCATGAAACAAAGCTCATTTCAATGTCTGGCATTCTGAGTGTCAGAACAATTGGAGTAAATGAAAGAAAATCCAAGGCAAAAATGAATGAAAAAGAAAACCCGGGTTACAAATAGAGAAGAAGAGCTTTATTGCTATGCTTGTTCATTCCTTCTTCTGATCTTCCCTGAGTCTTCTCAGGGAAGAGAGATAAATACTATCTCTCATGTATCTATGCACTGAGTCAATTCTCTAATTTTCTTCCTTTATCAATAATAATACCCATCCTGCTGCATAGGAGGAGCTTGAGAAAGCGAGAATAACAATATCTCATTTTGTTTCAGGGGGTCTATATCTCAGGGACACTTAGTAGTTAGAAACCAGAAATAACCAGAGGAAGAAGGGCATCACAGTAATGGCGACAGGTCTTCCAGGCCACACTCAGCCAAGAACATATTTTACTTCTCTCTTCTAAAGTCCAGTGTGGTCTGGAAACCAGTTCCTCTTGAAGCTGCAGAGTAAACACTGACTAGAACATTTGGTGAAGGAAGGACAAGGCAATTATAAGCATTTCCAAGAAACTGGTTAACAGAGTGTATAACATCCTCATCTCTAACATTTCATGCATCTGCTTGAATTGGTAAAATTGGAAATAGGAAAACAAATAATGATAGTAATCATAAAATAGCTAACTGTGTTTGTGAAGCTAAGCAGGAAGTCTGCACGTTAAACAATTGCAGACTGAAAAATCAAAAGCTCTGTAACTACAGTCATGCTTCATTTAATAACAGAGCTGTGTTCTGAGAAATGTGTTGTTAGGTGATTTCATTATTGTGTGAGCATCCAGAGAGGATTTGCACAGACCAAGATGGATAATCTCATGGGACCACCGTCCTAGGTGTCCATGCTTGACTGAGACTCTGTTATGCTACATGTGACTGTATGTGCACCCTGATTCTGAGAAGCAAGCAGTGTGACTGTGACCCAGATGAACAGTTTGATATGAAAAGTCACGAGACCAAAAAGGAAAAATGCAAACATGAGAATCCAGCAAGGACCAGTAATCAGAACCAAAACTGTGAATTTCATTCTGACATAGCTTGACTAACCTGGTCAGATATAGGTATCCTTTGTACCTTCAGCCACACTGTTAGCCCCAGAACATCTGGTTGACCTGTTCCCTGGTTCTTGGTGGGAACCACCAGTGGTAGGAATCTGATAATCTGGAACTCTAAGTTGATCAGGTATCATAATGTTGCCTGAGCAAAGTTCATTTGTGTGTGTATTTTCCTCCTATCCAGACTGTGATATTTTGGGGGGAAATAATATATCTCATTCATCCATACAGCCACAGTGCTCAAAATGTAGATCTAAAAAATGTTTATTGACTAAGTAGACCAAATCCTCACTCAAGGCAAAAGGGGCTTCACAGTATATTCATTAGTATGCATTTACTGAGTACCCAGATATTTTGTTGGCTCACTAGGCTGATTTTGTTGTTGTTGTTAATGAAGTTTATGCCCTCAAGGAGTTCACATCTCAAGGGAACTATGAGGGAATGGCAGTGGGGTAGAAAGAGGATGGGCTCAGGACACAGTGGGGCAGTGGAATCCATGGGACTTAGTGCCTGTTTCTCACTTAGATGATGTGAATGGATGCTGAAGAGGTAAGGAGGAGAAAGACCTGGGCTAAAGAAAGACACGAGAATGCCCAGACTAGGAGATACCAGTGGAGAGAAAGAAGAAAGTGAGTGCAGTGAAAACCCTAAAAGTCCTGGAGAAAAATGGCACACGGAGTATAAGACAGGGTAGGAAACAAGCTAAGTATATTCCCGTCAATGGCGAGTGCTCTACACCTTAAGGCAGCCTAGCCCACTTTTGGCAACTCTGAGGACTTGAGTATCTGCGATGATATACTGTCGACCCACTGATCCTAGTCCTAGCTATGGAAAGTCACATAGAATAGGTTGAATCCCTCTTCTATGTGACAGTCTTTCTAATGCGTGCCCCCCTTTCCTTTTAACTGATGAGCATATAATATAATTTCCAAACTTGTTACCATTTTGATCATTTTCTTGCTTTTGGATTGACTCAGAGAACAGAGAAGATAAGAAATCCAAAAATCATGACAGGCAGGGATGAAGGGCAACAGGAGAGGAAGCACTAATCCCCTCGGTGGGAAGCATGGGGAGGGCCCGGTTCTCACAAATGGAGAGGCCCTGGGATCCACCATATTCCACCAGGCCTCGTTCTCCAGTCCAGTTCATTATCCACTTCCTTTTTACAGCTTTCTCTCTCCTAGGGTCGATCATTTGTCCCTTAAAACATATGAATTGTTTTGCTTTTCCTATTCTGTTAAAATACGGACGGAATAGTGTGCAACAGATATAAGGAAGAGATACATTTCAGTCTTTTAGAAATAAAAGATACTTACATGTGAAGCAGCAGGTTGTGGTGAACTGGCTCTATTCTAGAACATCATAAATCAACCAAACAACATTTCTTTGAGGCAAATTCTAAAGAAAAATAATTTGGGCCATTTTTCTATGCCATATGCTACAATTCAGTTATGTGTCCACATCAAAGATAAAGGAGGGGAAAGGCATAAACTCAATTTTTGGTTTATATAAATTATTAGCCTAATAGTTTATAAAGTAAGGAAATAAATTGCTCAATCAAGGAAGAAACGATTTCTTCCAGACGTTAGAATCTATTCAGAAACTCTCTCTTCCAATTGGACTTCTTATGACTGTCAACACTTGGAATCACACATCTCTTAAATCATTTATTCCTTTTTCATAGCTTGATGACTTAGGACTGGGGTCAACTTACTCCCTTTCTCTGTAGAATTATCCATCTTACAGCTAAATGTCATCCACATCTTTCATTTGTTACCACTTTATGTTTCATATTTAGTGAATAGAACCCCAAATTTTAGAAGCAAAAGCTACAGGGTCAAGCCAACATCATCTGTCCCCTGTAGGGATCTTGTTATAAATACACAAACTTCAATAAGGTGCTGGAAAAAAAAAAGATTATCCATTATCAATAACATTTTAGGTTCTTTTCTCCCTAAGGAGGTTTAGTATCACCAGGAACCACAACTCACTCCTTTTCTTCAAAGTAAAACCTACCATAAACTGGTCACACCCAGAAAATAAGCTCTCCATTTCCACAGCCCCTGCAGCTTCCAGCAGTATCACATCTACAATTCCACCTCATGAGTTTGTCCATGGCAAAGACCAGGCTGTCTACCTGTCCAATTAAACAGTTCCCCTAAAAAGGCACATAGTACATTTTAAGAACATCCCGGGACCTTGGGTTTGCTTCAACAAGGACATTCTACCCTGTCCCCGTTCTGCACGCTTTTCAATATCTTATCCCTCTTTTTACCTCCAAATTATAAAATATTATACCAACTGCTATCCAGAATTTTGCTTCTAATGTATTCTCATAACTTCCAATTGGCTTCTGCCCATTTCATTGCAGCTTTCTGCTCCATGGTTCTTAAACAACCTTGTTTTCATATCATTAAAACAACAACAACAATAACAACAGAAGAAAGAGCTGTTGTCAAATACTACATAAGCAAACGGTTTCCTTGACAACCATGACCACAAGCCAATCATTGAAACCGCTTCCTCATTACCAGATCTGTTTGGTTGCTAAAACACTTCAAAACATTCTCATGCACAGTCAGGTACTAAATACCTAAATTTACAGAATAAGCTGGAAGCAGAGCAGGTGATAAACTCTCAGCAGTTGGACACTGTCTTTTCCAAGTGGTAGAGCTCAACCCTGTGACATTGTCTCTGAAGGGCAAATGCTAAAAACTTGGTATTTAAGATCCAAAACAAATTATTATACCCAAGGACACAGTTTTTTTTAAAGGTGTTAGAAATGTCAGAGAAATAAAAAATATTGTTTAAATATAAAATGACTAATGGGGTATGCTTGCCTCTTTTCATCTGCGAGCAGGAGAGATGCTGTTCTAAACTCGTGGCATTTTCATTTAGTGTACTATGTATATTAACTAATTCAAAATTTGCAAAGTGTGGATACAGAGAAAAAAGGGAGAGGGGAAAAAATGATAAATCCAGGACTGAATCCATGAGATGCCTATGGAGACATTCTGTATGATGGAGGGGCTTGGGTCACAAGTTAGCACTGTGTCCACAGAGAAATACAGTCTTTTACTGAGTCTGTGTTCACAAGATAAGAACAGGCGAGTGACAGGAAAGAAGCACAGTGTGTCCAGGAGGGCAGCATCTCTAGTGGATCTTCATAAGGATCATGATTTGCAATGTAATGAGCAACATTCTCAATAACACCTGGACAGGAATTTCATACATGTGCTTCCCACATTGTTTCTCAATTAAAGGCTGATGCCCTAATTCCGCAGCTCCGTTCAACAAAAATTTCTCTCTCAAATTCTTTACAGAACAAAATAAGATATGAATACATATATTTTTAAAACAAGAACAAATGAAAGTCATCAAAAGATGGGAAGAACTAGATGAGGTGGTCTAGGTATGAAGATCTCTACTGGCCTGGATCAAACCAAGGACAGATTTTAGCACATGTAGTGAAAGGTCTGGATTTTTCCATTCTTCAGGCAATTCTCCATATGATGTTGTCCATGCAAGCTTTTGAAGTTTTCAAAGAATTAGTCTGATGGGATTCTGTCTGACATAGCTCCTGGAATTCACTCTGCTGTGTGGTCCATTGTGTCCAGAATCCACTGGGTGAAATTCCTCCTGTTAATGTTGAGAACTCAAATACGGATGTCATCTGAGAGGGGCCATCCTGCCTGTCCTTGGGGCTTGGCCAAAAAATGGCTGTGGCAGTGCCTAAGCTTTCTTTGAAATTCTGATTCTATCCTAGTACCTGGATGAATGGAAGAGTCCCCACATTCTTTAAATAGTTTGACAAGAATTCAAATATGCAACAACAACAAAAAAAAAGTTAAGCTGTTTTTGAGTTCTTTGGGTCCATGAAGAAATGGGGTCCTGTTTTGACCAGGCCTCAGGCCTCAGACATATCTCTTTGGCTTCATTTTGACACTGATTTCAAAATGGTACCTGGGACTTCTATTTAACTCACTTCTTGATTTTCACTTTGGCTGCTAAGTAAATGTCAGCAACACTGAGCAACTTGGACTACGCTTTCTCTTTGTCTCTTTATTTATATCTTCTTTTCTAGCCTTTCTTTCTTCTCTCCCTCTCGGCCTTCCTTTCTACCACTTTAATTAATACCTAAATTCACAGGTTTTCTAGGAATTTTGTTTTGTTTTATTGTGCTGGAGATTGAACACAGGGGTGTTTACTGAACCACATCCCCAGCCCCTTTTATTTATTTATTTTTTGTTTTGAAACAGGGTCTCACTAAGTTGCTCAAGAGCCTTGCTGAGTTGCTGAGGCTGCCCTTAACTGCAGTCCTCGAGCCTCAGGCTCCTTAGTCCCTGGGATTGTGGGCATGTGCCACTGGGCCCGGCAACTTTCTAGGAGTTTTAAGTAAAACTCTATAAATGAAACTGTCCATATAATTTCTTCCTTCTCAGCCTACCTGGTGACCTGAAGTTCTACTCTCTCATAACAATTTCCACTACCTTGATTACATTGTCCAACCTCTATTTTTGTACAATTGTTTTTTAATAAACACACAATCACAAATGATTGCTTATTTGATTTGTCAGTCAAATTATTCTGATTCCAACCAGTCTGAAGAAATCCCCAAATTAATAGTGGTACTGGGGGGAATGGGGAATGTGCTGCTGTGTCTGTCATTGTGTTCGGTCCTTGACAGGTTGACAGATTTCAGAAGGCGACTGAGACAGCATGGGAGGTACATGTTCTTGTTAGTGATTTTAATCTTGATATGCTTATGGAATCTCCTATTAACCTTTCCAAAGTTTCTGTAATCCATGAAAATTACATCTCTTCTTATTGCTGGTAAAACAAAACAAAATACAAAACCCCTGATATTTTAAAGATATTTTTTTAATCATGAATGGTTCCCAGAAATAGAAATCCTTTGACTCTTATGAGCTTCAAGACATTTCTTTACCATAGAATTTTATCAGTGACTATTTTAAATCGATGCTTTGTATATATTGTATTTAGTTTTTAGAGACATACTCTTAGGAGGACTTGGGACCAAAATTTTTGTGTTCTATGGAATGCACTGAAGCTGATCTTTTCCATACTAGAGAATTAATATTGGCATCTACTTATGAATTAATAAAACTGAAATAATACAGCTGTCAAGAACCCAACCCATTTAGCTCCAGAAAGGACTTTGAGTCTATCTTGTCCTGGAGAAAGAATAAGTAAACTCACAGACCTCCACCACTTCTGGGACTACCTTGTCCATGGGAAGGTAACTTTTAGGGAAGCACTTCAGTGTCATGTAATACCATACAATTCTACAGACTTACGAGATAAAGTACTCAGTACTTTTTAAAAACAAAAATAAGAAACTGAAGTTCATTATTCCAATGTAATGTTTACTTTTTCCCTTGTATAGGATGGAAACAACCCATTCCACAGAAGGAAAGTGTGATTTCCTCTGCTGCCTCTGTGAATGCCTGGGAAGTGATACTTATTTCTGAAATCCTGGAGAATGCTCCCATTACCACCGAGAAAGGGCCTGGCTTGTTCTGATTTCATTTGGCTCAATTACAAGGCACCTGCCACTGTCTGGAACTTTGAATTGGCTGCTCATGTCAGGCTTCTCTCCTTGACTCTGCTCTGACCCTTTCCTTGACCCAGTATTTTACTTAGTGTACTTCAGCCATTTCTACTTGGCTCAGGTCACCAGGAAAACTCATCTACACCCTGATCACACTACTCCTCTGAGCTCAGGTGAAGAATTCATCTTGGTCTCACAACTGAGACACCCACATGCCTGGAAACCCCCAATCCCAGGCAAACAGGGATGGTTGTTTACCCTACTTGCAGGTCACACTGGGCCTACAGCAAATTGATAGCAGAAGCAGAACCCTACATATTTTAATACTTTATATATTATTATATAACTCACTCATATTAATGTACTCAGGATTACATGATATATTAATATACTTATGTATTATATATATATTAAGAATAATATATAAAATATATGAGAATATGTATTAAATATAATGCAACTTTCAGAAGACAGTCTTGTGAGCAAACATCACAGAACTCAGTGTCTACATGGATAAGAACAATTATAGCAATATTCACAGTATAATTTCAATTTCATTTTCATCCTCTGTGATCCTGCAGGCTTCAAAAAATGCTTGTGTGGCTTTATGCCACTTTGTGCCCAAGTAAGATAAATTCATTTCTAATACTGCTCCAAAGTAAAAGAGGCTAAGGAAGTACATCTGCTATCTAAAACCGAACAATGTGTTCTAGACATGAATGAAATTATTCCACGATTATCTGATTCTATCAAATCTACATCTCTCTCTTCTCTATTTAGCTTAAGCAACAAGCATTTCCTATGAATCTGTCTCAGAAGACAAAGGGAAAAATAAAACTTGGTGCTCAGGGAGACCTGTTTTTTTACAAACCAACTAAACAAATTTCTAAAACATCATTACCACAACCTCTGAACAACAGGAGGGAGGTTCTGGAAGCATGAACAGTCAGTGCACACGGTCAATAGGACTCACGCATCAACATTAGTCACTGGTCCTTTACGCACGTCTCACATTACCCAGTCTCGGAAAATGTGTGTACAGAAAGGCTCTTGTTTAAGGCTGAGGCAGAAGGATAGCAAGTTCAAGACCAGCTGCAGCAATTTAGCAAGGGCGCTCTGTAACTTAGTGAGACCTGGTCTTAAAACAAAAAAATAAAAAGGGCTGGGTATTTAGCTCAGTGGTAAAGTGCCCCTGGGTTCAGTTACTGGTACAAAAGAAAAAAAAAAAAAAGCTTTTAATTTGCAATCTGGTGAACATGTCATTTCTGAGCAACCATCAGGGTAACCTATCCACCTACGTCCATTATGATCCTTCTAATGAAGAATAGTTTATTTTCCTAAAGAAATCAATGCATAGGAATGACAACTTCCTGAGCTCTATGTTTCTGTACTTGCTGACATATTGAATTGTGTGCATTGGAAGGGAGAGTGGGATTAACTCTTTACTGCACACAGACACTCGTGCCCCTAATTCTGGAGGCACCTTGATCATCCTGTCATGTTTGATGAATGCCTGGATACATCGTAGGATTTTTAGAGTCTCAAGTTAAGCTTCTAGTTTATTCCTATAAATCTCCAGGGCTTTAAATAAAAATGATCTCGTATATCTTTACCACAAGACTCAGGTGTGAAATCCTTCAGCAAGAAAATATCCTCTGAACCAGACACGTTTTGAATTGATTATGTGTTCACATTATCTGAGGATAAGCGAGTGATGCTAAGGCTGATAGGAAAATGGTTTCCAGTGAGAAAGCCCCAGAGACAGGAATGTCAATTTATTGCAGGAATTTGTAAGGGAAAAAAGAAAAGCTGGAATTTTTCTTAAACAAAAACGGGAGTTAGACGCAGGAAATCTGTTGGCACTGAAAATGAATAGTGTACCAGTTTAAAAGGAATCACATTTTAAAAAAAAAATTTTTTTTTTAGAATAGTTTAAGGTTCACAGCCAAATTGAATAGAAAGCACACTGATTTGCGTAGACTTCCTGCTCACCCAGGAATGTGCCACCGGGGTGGTACATTTGCTATGACTGACATGTAATCCTCACCCTAAGTCTGTAACTGACTATGGGGTTCACCCTTGGTGCTGTTCATTCCCTGAGTTTTCCTAAGGTATAGTGATGTGGATCCACCATTGTATGGAGAAGTTCCACTGCCCTAAAAGTCCTCTGCCCTCTGCTCATCCATCCCTTCCTCTTCCCCTCGCCCCTGGCCACCACTGGTAATTTGACTCTGTACAGTGTGGCCTATTCCGGAATATCATGTGGTTGAAATTATTCAGTCTACAGGTTTTTCATTATTAGCTTTTTTAATTTAGTTATATGCATTTTAGTCTCCTCCATGGCTTTTCATGGTTTGACAGCTTATTTCGTTGTTGTTGTTTTTTTTTAAACTGACATTCTCCTTTGACTTAGAACAGTCGTTACCATGGTAGAGATAGGGTTTGAGTTTTGCATATTGGCAAATCTTGGAGCAAATAAGGTCTGGATTTAGAGACAGAAGTCACAGGGCTTAAGTTTCAGCTCTACTGCTGACAAGGATGGGAACTTAGAGAAGTCACTTAACCACTGAGGGAGTGAAGCCTGAATATACAGGGGCCTTCCATTGTCCATGAGGCAACTCAGCTTGAGATCAGACCCAACAGGGTTGTCCCAAACTAGGTGGTGACACACTGACCCAGTCAAGTCTTCTGTCTTATAAAACTGAACTGATGAATTTTAAAAATGTGGAGTTCATGTGAGAAATAGGAAGCAACTAAATTTGAAGGGATGAAGACAAGATAAATTCCAAAGCTAACCTTGCATCCTGAAAGAAATTCAAGTTCCACTCATATAGTGAATACAAAATGTGATCGATAAATTATAATGTGGGATACAGATGATTATAATAGGAAGAGCTCATTCCCACAAGTAATCATAGTAGGAAAATAAGATACAAAAATCTATACACAGGTATAGGCTAAATCTGTCATCCAATGCATAGGATTATAAACAAAGGTACTAGAGTTAAGGAAATGCTGGAATTCTTATCAGTGCTTGTCTCTGGGTAATAATTACAATTGCACTACCCAGAGTTTTAGCAGAAAACAAATGGAATTCTTAAGCTGAGTAACTTGAGGAGTGTGTATTAAGGGGCTGCTTTCAAGTTTCAAGAGTGGATCCCATTAGCAGCCCAGGCCAGTAGGGACTGAGGGAGGAAGTGGTCTCTGAACCTGCAGAGAGAACTGTGGAGAGAGCTGCTAGACAGGAACTGCAGCCCGCAGCCAGCTGCAGCCACGACAGGAGGAAACCAGGGGACAAAAAGCCCAGCCTCACTCAGGTTGGCGAAACTCACTGAAGTCAGAAGGCAGCGGACTGACCTTTGGATACAGGTTGCCTTCCCCAGGCACTCTGCAGGGTGAGGGAGGATCTACAGGGACGAATGGGGTGATTTCCTCTTCCTCTTCATTCTTAGCTGAATTTTAAACATTTTCTCCAAGGAACCTGCAGATCAAACATGTATTTCATAGTTTTGAGTTATTTTTTCCTGTGGCATTCCATTTTTGTCAATTACTTTTATTTTTATTATTGTTATTATCATTAATTATTATTATTATTTTGCTCAGGATTGGATAAAAACAAAATAGTTTCAAGGGTGGATCCCTTGAAACTGAGAAAAGACTGAAAAAGACTGAAAAACAAGCTGAAGGGGATGAAAAAGTGAGAAAAGGGGATGAAAAATGAGAAAAAAAGACTGAAAAACAAGCTGAAGGGAATGAAAAAATGAGAAATTATGGGGAAAGAAACATGAGGAGTGATTCTGGGGATGTTAAAAAGTCACATTTGACTTTGGCTAAAACAAGGAGTTCTCTGAGTGTCACTGTCCCAGTCCCCACTGTTCTGCATATTAAAGACTAACAGTAATAGAAATCATGGTAATTTCTAAGGGGATTTGAACAGACAGACTACCCTGGTCTGCTTTGATATACAAAATCACCACTTGAGGGTCACTGGTCTTTTTCAGCATTCTGAAAACATTTGGTTTTCTCATGTCTCTGGTCTAAATATATCTGTTTTTCAAACCCAAATGGGGTGTGTGTGTGTGTGTGTATACACATACATTTTGTTTTTGCATGTATGCAAAAACCAAGTAGAACCCACATCTGGCAGATCTCACAGATGTACAGAAGGACTAGCTTTAGTACAAGCAAATGTCAAGCCAAGCCAACCATAGTTGGTGTTAATTGCATGCAGGTGAAATGAAGAGTAACTTGTGTGCTCCACTTCCTCAGAGCCAGGTTTCTGCAAGGCTAACACTCGATTCATCAAAACTCGTGCTGTGCACCCAGGGCATTTCTGCTGAACCAGTAGGGGGCAGTGACAGATCCAAGTGCCTGGCCCTAGGCAAGGATTCCCCAGTGAAGGTGCAGCTCCCTGCTGCTTTATCCATGTGAGGCAGGCAAGGTCATTTAGTAGCCCTGCCACCACTGACAGCAGTCAGGAAACAGGAATTATGACCTTCACCTCCAGCTGCAACCCTGAAAACAAAACCCACAGCACCTCCAGCCTCAACAAGATCAGATATAGGGCTGGGTTGCTTGGCTGTGATATTTCAGGCCCAAGCAGCCCCCGCAAAAAGAAGGCAGGGGACAACTCGTTAAACGAGCAGTGAAAGAGTGCCCCCCCCCCCACTGAACCCCCTTCCCAAAGCAAACATTTAAACCTAATCAATGAAGAATCCCAAGCAGGAGATGATCAATGTTGGTCCTTGACAGGCCTGTGACTCTTTAATTAAACACACCTCTGACTTGACATTATAGTTAATGCAAGAGAGATGAGCTTCATTATGAGCAAGCAAAAGATGTTCCACTTGCCAACATCAAATAAGCTGTGCAAGTTATTAGCTTGGATTATTGGCCAGCAGACACCTCAGGAGATTTCAAGCTCTAAGAATTTCTAAAGTAATTAATTGAAGACAAGTTGGGGAAGCACATTGTGCAAGAGTTTCCCTAGTGCAACTTAACTTTTTTACTAAAGAAAACAACTTAAGTAATTTGCATTGCACCATTTATATGCAATCAGGAGTTAGTCTTCCTTTCACTGACATACAAAAATAGAAAGCATTATAAATGTTAGAACTGGAAGAGACTTTAAATACTACTGCTTTAAATTTTTTAAGCAATGGAACCCTTTTTAAGATGACTCTTATATGTAACCTCAACATATTTAGAGCAGATAAAAAATAATATAAATTTATTTGATAAGATCATGCTTCTGTTAAGTGCTATAAAGACAGTTACTAAGAACAAGGAAATATGCTAAGTGAATGAGATCAGGGTTTATAGATATCTTGCAGATTTTATCACTTAGAATTTATTTTATTTGAATATTTTCTTTGCAACTATTTTTGTTGATGATGACAGTGATTCCCACAGATAAATCACGATAGATGTTTTTGTAATAGCTTTTCTTACACCCTTAGGATACTCTTGTACTACATAAACCAAAAAAAAATTAATTCCCAAGCCTATACTGAAACAAGTTATTAACATCAGCAACTTATCAATGAGTTATCATCATCTTCAATGAGTTAAAAGATTTCTTTTTTTAATGACTGTGGTAGAGACAGACAGTTCTATTCTTAACAAAAACCAGCTCCTTTCCTCCTGGGTACATTTGCCAACCATCTTTGTAGCCATTGTCTCTAGACAATGATGTATCAATAGAACTGACATGTATTGCTTCAGGATCTAGAACTCACAAACTGTCCACAGGCACCCTGCAACCCTTTCCACAATAGCAGGTTGTATGGAAAGGACTCTGAGGTCCTTCCTGAAGGACCAGCTTCCTGAAGGACCATGCAGAAGGCCACCTGCAGACCTAGAACATCCTTCATAGATTTGAAAGAACAAGAAATCCATTTACCCTGTGTTAAACAACTGAGGTTTGGAACTTTGTTATAGCAGCGAATGCTCTACTCTTTCTAACTAATATAATGGTTAGGGTAAATGTGAAAATAATTGAATCAAATGTTTACTGAATGTCTGAAGCACCAATCCAGAAGCCAGAGCTTAAAAACTAGAACTTTGATCCAAACTTCATGATAGTCATGATTTTCTTGCTGCAGGGAAGAGATATCTCCATCAAAGCCACCAAAAGTTTAGAAGGACTCATTAGAACACCAGTGTGATCAAGATGTTCCATTTTTATGCAGCAGAATATACCTACCACTATCATCCTGGCTTTCCTCCTCCATAAGCCTCAGGGAACTCAGAGGTTGTACCTGCAATTCCTTAGGGTACATGGTAAGGCAGGGCCTCTCCTTTCTTCCACTAAATCCCCAGAAAGGAAATGCTGGGATCCTTATCAGGATCTCCAGTGCAACAAAACAAAACAAAACAAAACAAAATTCTTAGAAAACCTGTGAACAAGGGGACCAGAATGCTCAGAATCAGAAGATCCCAATGCAAGCCTGGGCAAATCACTAAACCTCACCTTCAAAGTTAAGAAATGAGAACATTTGAGTAGTAAGATCAAACATATGAAACTTCCTTAGAAAACATAAGAAAGCATACAAAATGCAAAATATTATAGTTTCCTTTGACTCTGAAGAACTTAGCATGTCTATAATCTTAGCAAGGGGGCATTGTAACAAAATGCTAAAAGCATATCGTTTAATATAAGAGACATAGATTAGCCTCTCTTTCTGCTTTGGATATATTAAAATATGTTTAGACGCAAGTGACAGATAAGTAGGATTATAGTTTAGTTCCGACCCATATAAAAGTCCTGGAAGACTTCCTGGGGTTGGTACAGCTTTCCATGGTGGGATACCAGGTAGAGTTTCCAGATAAAATACAGGATACCCCATAAAACTTGTATTTCAGGTACAAACTTGTATTTCATAATAATCATGTCCCATGCCATATATATTAGGCAGACTGTATTCTTATTTGACAAATCTGGCAACTCTAGACCAGAGTCCTTCTTTAAACTTGTTTCCTCATTTTCCAAGATGGTGGCATTTATATTCCAGAAAGCAATCATTCTCAGAAGAAAAGATGAAGAAAAAAGCAAAGTGTGCCTAACACTATTTCTTAATAAAGACTCCAAGAGCCATCCCACGACAGTTGCACCTGTCTCTCATGGTCCAGAACTTAAGCACATGGCCATGCGTAGGTGCAGGGGAACATGGACAAAAGCAGTTTCTATTCTAGGCAGAGGTACGTATGCTCACCTGAAAGTTCTCCTACTGCAAACGCAGGAAGGACGTTATATTACAAAACAACTATGGACTCTAATAATTACTGTGGTCCGTTCCAGAGGCTACAACACAATACCACAGACTAGTTAATTTATAAAGAGTGGACATTTATTTCTCAAAGTTCTGGAGGCTGGGAAATCCAAGATAAGACAATGACAGGTCTGGTGTCTGGTAAGTATGTGTTTTCCACTTCTAAGATGGCACTGTGGTGCTGTGTGCTCAGAATCATGGACAGAAACCTCTAAAATTGTGAGCAGAAATAAATCGTTTCTCTTTATAATTTGACTATCTTAAGTATCTCTTATAGTGATGGGAAGCTGACTAATGGTCCCTTTTGCCCAGTAACCATGTGAGGAGTCAGTGTTTGTCCTACAATTGGTTGACCCTGTTGCTTTCAGGGAGGCAGCTCATCATGGCAGGAGTACACGGTACAGCAAAACCCCCACTTCATAACTGGTAAGCAAAAGAAGAAGAGGAAGACACTGGGGTCCCACAATCCCTTTCACAGGCACACTTACAGATACCTAAGGACTTCCCACCAAGCCCCAACTCTTTAAGTTTCTACCACCTCCCAATAGGGTCAAGTTGCATACTACACCCTTAACACACAGGCCTTTGGAGAACATTCCAGATCCAAACTACTGCAGAGACCATTTCCTTCCACCTCATTGATAAGCACACTACTACTACGGCCTGTTCAAGAAACCAGAATGCTCTTGACAACCACTTTCCACTGCTCCATACTACCACATTTGGTATCAGATTCTAACAGGAGTTTTAGAAGGAAATGCACATTCAAACCATAGCATCCATTGCTTATCAAAAGTTTCATTTCTGTAAAAATCAGTGTACTTCTCCCAAAACACTTTTTTCTGAAGATTAAAAATATAATCATGAACAAGGTCTTTCCTTATTATCAGATAAACACCTAATTCTGCTTTTATTCTTTCACATGGCAATATCAAGAAAGTCTATGAGCTGTCAAGGTGAGGCTTAGGACAGCAGAGGGTTTTTGTCTTTTGAAAGCTAATAGTAAGCTGATTTTTAATAACTAAATGAGGGATTTCTTTCAGTTCTGAAATTTTAGTTGAAAGATTTCAATAAATATTATCTCTGATGAGGTAAGCACTGGAAATACATAAATCAAATGTTTTATCCAAAGAAAGGTGTGGACAAGACAAGCTGATGTGGAAGTGCTGTAATGGGGATATGGGTAAATTGTAGCTGAAACTTTGAGTACTGAGTATCTAACTCTGCTCTTGAGACCTGATCAAGTTTTCCCAGAGCAAGTGATTTTTTGTGTCATGAAAAATATTGGGAAGAGGGTAAGGAAAAATGATGAGATGAATTCTCCTAGTAGAAATAAGCAAAATTCAAATGCATAGAACCCTTGCAGAGCACAGTGCATTGTGGGTGGGATGACAGATGAACGCCAAGGAATGTCAGGAACATGTGTGCAAAAGGCTGACTTTGATGTTAAAGACTTTGAATGACAAGATAAGCCCTGGACTTCAGAGCATAGATACAGAAGACCTGGGCTCAATTTTAATTTCTGCTCATTACAAAGCTATGTGATCTTGGGCATACCCTTTAATCTTTTCTGAACCTCAGTTTTCCACCAGTATTTTACACTGAAGTGATGCCAATACTAATTTTTGTCTATTACCGCTACGATTTTGTGCAACAGAATGCCACTGCAATTTTAATCAGGGAGTAAATGTTAGAAAAACACACCTAGAAGCAATGCAGAGTATGAATTAAAAATGAAGAAAGGAAGAAAGGAAGGAAGGAAGGAAGGAAGGAAGGAAGGAAGGAAGGAAGGAAGGAAGGAAGGAAAGAAAGAAAGAAAGAAAGAAAGAAAGAAAGAAAGAAAGAAAGAA
>JAJEJO010001963.1:358678-442502 GCA_020662805.1 Glaucomys volans
AAAGAAAGAAAGAAAGAAAGAAAGAAAGAAAGAAAGAAAGAAAGAAAAACTGCACAAATGTATGCCTCCAGTCCTGAAGAGACCTTGAAGAGCTGAAGGCAGGCAGAGAGAACTCTGTAAGGGTAACATCAGCAGGCTTGTCAGTCAAGAGCTTAGGAGGTGTGGAGAAGAGTCAGAGATGACTGAGGGTCCATGTTTACAGGCATAAAACACTACAGATGAGGCAGTTGCAGGAGAAGACTAGCAGCGATCATTTCCTGAGTGCTTCACACACATCAGGAACTGTTCTAAGCCACCCAGACAGGGTTGACTGTGGTCCCACAAAATTTGTCCACATCCTAACCTCCAGACCCAGTGACTGTGACCTTATTTGTTAAAATAACTTTGCAGATGTGAATTAAGGATTTCAAGCCAAGATCAACCTAATGGATTCAAATGGGTCTAAATCCACTACAGGAGAATCCTCATGAGAGAAAGGCAGAGGAGCCTTGACTCAGAGAGAAGAGGCGAGAGGAGGGAGGGGCGGCCACCTGAAGACAGAGGCAAGGGTAGGAGCCATGCTGCCAGGAGCCAGGGGACATCTGGAGCCACCTGCAGTTAGATAAGGTAAGGCCCCTCACATACAGTCTTTGAAGGAACAACAGACAACTTAATGCAGAGCTTCTGACATCCAAGACTGTGAGAAAACAAACTTCTGTCATTTTAGGCAGTTTGTGGTTATCATTTGATTTGTGAAATCAAATCTTAAATCACAGCCATAGAAAACTGATAAACTAACTTATGCATATTAACTTTCACACAGCATGGAGTCAGGGTCCTGTTCTTATCCCCTCTTCATAAATTAGGAAAGTGAGACAGCAAGAACTTAAGAAACTTCACTCAGCTGCTTGTTGAGAAAGCTGAAATTTGAGCTTTGACCTTCCTGCTCCAGAGTCTGGTCCCCACCCCCCACCCCCCAGTCCTGGGGTGTGGTGGTGAAAGGCACCTGAGGGGCAGGCATCCGTCCACTTAGAGTGTTTATTAGACATCTGGACGTGCAGAATGGCAGC
Organism: Glaucomys volans; assembly: GCA_020662805.1. Taxonomy (NCBI): domain Eukaryota; kingdom Metazoa; phylum Chordata; class Mammalia; order Rodentia; family Sciuridae; genus Glaucomys; species Glaucomys volans. The sequence goes on from JAJEJO010001963.1 coordinate 359,728, forward strand.
CTTAGGTTTCAGACTTCTTTGTGCCTCTCTTAGGGAGGAAGCTTTAGACAAACTAAAATCTGTAAATTATTTAGTACAGTGCATAGTGTACCAGAACAACCCCATAAATGTTAATCATCAATATTATTATCGCATGTGGTCTTTAAAACCGCAAGAGTGACATTGTTGTAGCCTGGTAAGAAGATTTGATTTGTTAAAGGGGACAGTTATTGAAATTGAAATCAAACTTAAATCACAGGTGCATAGGAAAAGCAAAGAAAAAAAATCATATAAGTTTAACATTGGTATCGTGGACATAGTTTACGACCCAGACAACAGATTGTAAAGGTAATTTTAAAAAAAAACAACTAAAGCTTCCTTACATAAGCAATAGTGGGTGGGGATGGGGTGACGTTGATCAAACAATGTGGAAATAAAACAATTACATAAACACAATTACCTGCTAGAGGGAAAGGAGCTTGAGCACTCTGAACATTAAATAATGCATGCAAAGTTTTTGAAAAAACAATTAGCGCTCTCTTCTCAAAAACTTGAAATAGCTGAATTATCTTCCATCTAACTTGAAGTCCAGAGAAACAGGCATTGCTAAGACCTGAGGAAATTTTCTTTGAAATTCTTAGGCCTCAGATGGGGAATATTAGAACGCTCTTGATATCAGACCTTTATCTAGAGAAATGTTCTGAAGTCAAAAGATGCAACTAATCTGTTATTTCCATTAGTATATTCTTGCTCTGTCTTATTCATCATTCAGCACACATTAGGTGCCCCTGAAGTTCTAAGCCGTGGGACTTCAGAGCTGACTTCTGCATTCAGCCTGCCCCTCAAGGAGCTGTATGGGTGGGACAGAGGTATTAAAGATAACAGGGCGACATAACAGCAGGTACAGAGATATGCTCTGATATCAACAGGATAGAGGGGAGCAAATCTGGACATACAGAAAGGTGGAGATTCAGGGAAGGTACAGGCTTCTGTAACAAACTACCATAAACTGGTTTGTAAGTACTAGGAATTTATTTCTAATAGTTTTGGAGGCTGGGAAGCAGAAGATCCAGACACCAGCAGATTTGGTGTCTGATGAGGGCTTTCTGGTTCACAGATGGCACCTTTGGGTTGTGTCATCACATAGTGGAAGGGGAGGGGACTCTCTCAGATCTTTTTAAAATAAGGGCCCAAAAGCCCATTCATGAGGGCTTAGACATCATGGCCTCGTCACCCTTCAACATCCCCATTGCTTAATGCCACCACCTCGGGGGTTAGTATTTCAGCATATGAATTTGGTGGAGACATGGACAAATCACAGCCTCCCTGGAGAGAATGCCCTGGAACCTTTAGGGCAAAGGCACAGAAGTGAAAGAGAGCTGGATGCTTGCTGGACCCAGAAACCCCATAGAACAGGTAAGAGAGGTCAGATTAAGGGCCTTTTATGTCTTGTCTTATTTTTTATCAATTTATTCTCAGCCCTAAAGCATGGCTTCTTCATCCTCAGGCTGGTAGGTTTAAACTAAGTTTCATTTAATTTGTCCGTTATACCAGTCACTGGGGGCTGGAGATGCATGTGGCTCCTACCACGAGCACTTGATTCCAGAGTACGGAGGCTCTGCCCTGGAGCAATGGGCACTGAGGGGCAGGGAAATTGGCTCCATGGTAGAGGGGCGTGGGGAGCTGTCATTCAGAAGAGGCCGAAGACAGTCCAGGAACTCCTGTGGGCCCCTCCACAGCCCCAGGTTTGAGAGGAGAGAGGAGAGAGTCTACTGTAATCTTCACTGTGGAGATAACCTCATCTTGAAAAGAAATTGAAACGAATTCCACATTCTCCATTTCTCAGGCCTCTGTGACATGAGGGTCAGGATTCTAGATGTTTAATTTTGGCCCAAACAACAGCCCTTTATTAAGACAAATTGTATTGCATAAAACATGTGCAGTTTTCTGATACAATTATCTTATGCCTAAATAAACTGATAAGAAGAAAAGAAGTTGCACAGATAGGCCAAGAGTCTTCTCAGCAAGAGAACGCCCCACAGAAGCTTCTCCCACACTTATTTCTTACACTCAGCCTGTTTTCCCATCACAGGTGCTGCCTTGAAAACTTCTGGTTGGAACCAAACTGATATTCTGAATATATCACTTTCCTCCTGCTCCTATCTTTATTGAAGGTTTATTTCCAAAGGAAGAAAAGGGGAAAGAAAAGGGCAGCACAAACCGACCACACACATCTATCCCACACTCCTTGCCATCCCCAGCTCAAAAATAAAGCTCAACTGAACGAGTTCACTTGGGAACATGCAAATATTTGCTGAAAGGAAATGATTCTGCATATGGAGAGGTGGAAGAAATGCCCAGAACAGAGTCTGATGAGATATGCTGCTGTGTGCCTGGCAAAGGTGACCTACCCAGACAAGCACCAGCCTGCAAATAATGGCAGATGCCCCAATAGGGGTGCTTCTGTCAGAGGAGTGGTTTCTTTTGACTGCCATTATTTTCAAAGAGATGCAGTATTACAAGGAGAAGTAGGAGAAGGAAGAAAAGGAGGGGAAGAAAAGGAGGAGAAGAAGGAGAAGGAGAAGGAGAAGGAGGAGGAGGAGGAGGAGGAGGAGGAGGAGGAGGAGGAAGAAAAGGAGGAGGAGAAGAAGAAAGAAAAGGAGGAAAAGGAAGAAAAGGAGGAAAAGGAAGAGAAGGAGGAGGAGAAGGAGGAGGAGAGGAGGAAAGGAAGAGGAGGAGGAGGAGGAGGAAAAGGAGGAGGAGGAAGAGAAGAGGAAAGAAAGTACCAGGTAGACTTGATCAGGAACCATTATGGAAACAACCGCTCTGACCTTAGCCTTGAAGACACACCTGTAGAACTGATCAGTTCCCACTGTTAAAACACAACTCTAGTACAAAAAAGGAAAAGGAAAAAAAAGGTATATGCAATTTTATACCACGAAAAATATGCTGTTGTGACAAGAAATGCTGATTAAATGTCGTGGGGGGTAATGCTCCTCCTGAATTCCTGGAGGACTCTTAAATACTCCATGTGTGAATGCACTACCAGTACAGGAAGAGGCAAGAAGGTGAAATGAACACTAGATGATCAGAAAAATAATTTGTAAATATCTGTGTTGTGATAAAGCTAATGCTTTTAAAACATTTGTTCCTTAGTGATATAAATAACTGGTCTGCAAAATAAAGACATCCTCAGAGAACAGATGTTTTAAATGCTAATCAAGAGAGCAATTTTCATGTAATATGAAAACTAACATTGAAGAGAAAGAGAAAGGTCAAAGATGAAAAGTTTTATTTGAAATATTGAAAAGAAAGTTTTTTCATGTGGTTTTTATAAAATACAAATTGCATTTCAACATTTTTATGATTAAATTGGATGGATATTTAAGAAACGTATTTACATTTTGACAGTAGATGTGCTTTTTGAAAGGTCTGACTGAAAGGATTACAGATCCTCAAAGCCTCATAACTTGTTTTGTGGGGATTCACTTGTTTCCATCTTAACCTTGAACATCATATTTTACAGACTGAAAACAGACTCCAGGACTCAAGAGCAGGGGTTTCCAAGACCCCAGTATCAAGGAAGGTCTAGGGAAACTGACCTGTGATCAGCAGCTTTTTATTTTATCTACCTTCTTGTTCACCAGTCAGCTTTATCTTTGTAAATGGTATTTCATTCATTCAACAAATATTTATTGAGCCCTGCATATAAATGGCCCTTCCAGACGCTGGTTAGAGAGGCCAACAGCGTCTGCACACTTTCTCTCTCAGACTTCCCAGTCTAAACTAGAGGCACAACTGAAGAAAGGGAGAAGGGCAACTGGTGCCAGGTTGGGAGCACTATTGGCCTTTCAGACAGTACGATTATTTGTGGTGGGGAACCATCCAGCACCTTACCACTCAAAGCCAAGAACAGCTCCCAATCAACTGCAATGAACAAAACATCCTACACGTTTCCAAACCTTTTTAGGGGTAGGAATGTCTTGGAAGTGCTTGAATGAAGGAAAGAAGCTCTCTGTGCAAGAAATGCGCTCCCCCATCTGGAAGGCTTTCTAAATTCAAGGCCACCAAAGGATTCAGATGCAGTCCTAACAAAGGTGGACCCTGGAAGAGAGGAAGGGTTGTTAACACCAAGGTTTTTGGACATCTCTTATCACCACTAATTCGTTGTGCCTTCCTGCTCCATCTCAGAAATCAAGATGAAGGGCAAAAAGACCAACCTCCAGGCTAAAATGGCAGATCAGTGAGAATTCTGTTGAAGTATTTGCTTTTATGCTACCTTTGTTTATTTTTGCACTCTGTTGAAAATCATGAAAACAGAATGATACATTGGGGTTGAAGACAAAATTTTAAATGTTGACTTTTAACATATTATATTGTAAAACACTTGGATTCATTTATTTCTTAAGAGCTAATTGTAAGAAAATGCAGCTCAGTTCCAGTCTCCAGGCAGCTCAGACCCTTGAATCCAGGGCAGCAGGCACTATGGTGTGCCCCGTCTGAGTAGCAGCCCAGTGAATGCACCCAGAAAACACTCCGGACACGGGAGCTCACGCCAGAGATTTTATTAGGATGGACGGAGTGTCCACTCCCAGGGCTGAGAAGAAAAAGAGAAGGAAAAGGGAGAAGATGGGGTGGAAGCCGCTTTTGAATGATGTGGTTTTCTCGGTCTGATGACATTCTAGCCAATAGCTGCCAAGGATGTTTGCACGTGGAGGACCAATGGCTGCTGAGGATATTTGTGGGTGGATGAGCTGGGAGGAGGGAGGGACAGCTGCAGCAAAATGGCGTGGGTGGTAAATAATTGCAGCTTCTATTATCCTAATTGTTTATTATAAACACAATCAAATGAAGCCTGTGCTGTGCTTAGGGTTAGGGCTAGGGTTAGTGTTAGGATTAGGGTTAGCAAACACCTGTAATTCCAGGGACTCCAGAGGCTGAGTCAAGAGGATCTCAAGTCCCAATCCAGCCTCAGCAATTTAGTGAGACTTTGTCTCAAAAAAATAAAAACTAAAAAGTCAAATTAGAAGTTCTACATCTCTTGTGTCCTTTCCTCATTTCTTCCAGAGATTTGGTAAGTTAACATTTGCTGTTGTGGTATTTGACCTAAAAAAGCAATATCCTGAAACTCAAACTTTCAGGCTTATAATTATTTTTGAATATTTGTGAATAATTCATGTCTCCTGAAAGAAAGAAAAATAGATAAATCAGTTCTTAAAGCATTCCTCTAATTAATGACAATGACTGTTTATATTTAGGAAGTTGATATGTTTTAATTTTGCTTTGTTTTATCACCTCAAACATTTATCATTTCTTTGTGATGAAAACATCCAAAATCCTTTCTTGTAGCTTCCTAAAAATATACAGTACATCATCATTATCTACAGTCACCCTACTGTGCAATACCAGAACTCGTTTTTTCTATCTAACTTGCTTTGTTTTGTTTGGGATGGTTCGTTATATTAAGAAAAACACCTAGAGTGTTTCAGTGCTCTCAAATTATGTCCCAGAGTTCTTCAATACTCTGTCCTTTAAGAAGTAAAGCTTTATTTTCCTCCCATTGACCATGGGCTGGACCTAGTGATTCGACTTTAACAACTAGCATATGGCAGAAGTGACAATGTATATTTTTCTAGACTAAATCATAAAAGACTTTGTGGCTTTCTCCTCGATTCTTTGTCTTGGATCAATCAGTCTGGAGGAAGCCATAGGATACTCAAGAGTGCTGGGGAGAGGCCCACACGGTGAAGAATCCAGGCCTCCTGCCAACAGCCAAGGGAGTGAGCCATCTTGGAGACAGGTCCTCCAGGCCCTGTCAAGCCTTCAGATAACTGCAGCCCTTGCTGATACGGTGAGTCAAACCACCAGACACCCTGAGCCAGAACCACCTGGCTAAGCCTCTCCCATAATGCTCATAGAAACTGTGAGCTAAACATGTTTACTGTTTGCTAAGTTTTGAGGTAACCTGTTTCTCAGCAATAAGTAACAAATATAAGAAATATATTTGATCCCTGAGGTCTCAAAAAAACAAAAAAACAATGAATATTCCTTCATTACCCTTATCCTTAAATATTGCAAACAAGTATAACCCAGAGATTAATAGCAGCTCTTGTCTTTATTACATCTAGATACAATCAACTCTACTCAGGGTCTAGCCAGCTCACAGCTTTGAACTGTGAGTACCATACTGTGACATCTTCTGGACACAAAGTACTGACCCTTGATTTTTCTAGACTTCTGCTTCCACCCAACCGGGGACTACCAAAGTGTTCTTTCCAAGTAAATGCATGTTCTCCTCAATAGGAGTTGAGGTAAATACAACTATCACCAGCTCAATATTTTATTGGATTTCAGTGCATGGATTTTCAATCTTGGAATCAGACTACTATCAATATATTCCAAAGCATTCCCACCATTTGTTATTATGTGTGATAGGCAGCTTCTAAGATGGTTCCCAATGATCCTCAGTTCCTGGTATTCATGTTTTTTAATAATCCCCTGCCCTGGAGTGTGGCCTGGGCCTGGCAACTTGCAAATGTGATGGGATGTCACTTCGAGATAAGGTTACTAAAAGATTTTGGCTTCCAACTTGCCATCTCTCTCTGTCCTCTTACTCTCTCCCACCTATGAAAGCCAGTTGCCATCTGAAAAAAAAGGTCATGTGTGAAGGATCTGAGGAAGACCTCCAATCAAGAACCAGTGAGCAACTAAAGCCCTCAGGCCAATGGCACAGAAACAAATCCTGCCAACCATCCCTTGAGTGAGCTTGGAAGAGGATCCTCTTCCTGTTGAGCTTATAGGTAACCATAGCCCCTCTTATAGGCACCTTGGTTGCAACCTTGTGGATCCCAAGCCAGAGGACCCAGCTGAGCCATGCGCAGTTCCGGACTCCAAAAAACATAACAACTGTCTATTGTGTAAGATGTTAAACCTGGGGATAATTTGTTATGCATGAATAGATAAGTAATATACCATGAGAAAGTGCAGTATAAAACCTAAACGATAAAGTACATGACCATCAAATGTTTCTAGAGTATGCTCAGTGCTACTAACACAAAGCACAAAACAATATTTAGGAACATCAAAGCCTAGATTATGGGATGTAAGTTTATCCCAACATGGTTTTTTTTCCCCCTATGAAAAATTCTCTCAGTTTCCTCTTTGTTGTCTTTGTAATTCAAAGGAAATTTTGCATGGGAATATAAACAGTTATAGTCTTAAAATATTTAAAAATTTAAATATGTGACTTCTGTTCTCGTTTCCTCAGTTTTATGCATTCAGTACCTACCACATGTTGATATGCTTTTCTTACACTTAAATATAAAGGTAAATTGGGGAGGCATTTGTGGGCAAAATTTGTTTTAAACAACTGAATGTTAAAAAGGGGAAAGTAACTGAGTTGAAGGTTTTCTTTAAGTCAGTATTTCTCTGGATACAATCCACAGAAGACTAATTATACTGCTGTTTTGGGTGGTATACTTTCAAAAGGGATCCATTGTCAAGTGAGTTTGAAAAAAGCTAGGTGAAATTAAATTAAAAGAGACTTTTTTTCATATGCATCTCTAAGTCTTTGCCATATAAAGAAATGAGTATTGTGAAACTCCAAGAAGAGAAAAAGTGTGGTATGCAGTGTTTTTAAGCTTATTTGGTTGTAAGACGGGTGATTCTCTATGACCATTCCCTGGAATCAAAGATGGGCAAAACTTGAGAATTGAGAGCTTCCTTGACTCCTAAAGGTTGCTCTCAGTTCTCACCCAGAGTTCATAAATGGTAATAGCAAGCCCAAATAAATGTGAGCTATGTGCCCGCCACTGTTCTGATGCAATATAATCTGTACTTACAGATGAAAGAGTTAAAACCCAGGGAGGTGAATGGAACCATCATCAATAATCTGGGCACCATGTATACATGATAAGAAACCATTAGAAGAGACTCATGACCTGCCTTGGTTCCCTCAGCAATCAATGCAAATTCCATTATGAAAGAATGAACACAAATTAATCTCATGATCTATTGAAATTCATCTCAATTTAATGCTAAAGCCTGCCCTATCGATTATTATGTTGTAACAACTAGCATATTGGTAGAATATTCTCATGACAAATTAATATTAATGCAGCTAGGGTGATATAATCAATCTAAGATACAAAAAAATCAACAATCCATTACTTTAATCTCTTGAAATAAACTGGCTTTAAATTCATAATGTTATTTTTCAGCTTTCAATTTTAAAGAAAGATTTTTTTTCTAGGAGCCTCTACAATTCTGATAAATATCCATTAAACTTGTGTACAATACCAACCAGAAAGAACACTTAAAATTGCCTTTTGCTCTTAGTGCCTGTAAATCCACGTGTTTTACACAATGAACTTTCTTGCATATAAGTTTGTGATTTTACGATTAAGCATTAGTCAAGGTTTTTAAGAGAAAAAAACGTCATAACTTTAAAAATTAAGCCACACAGGGAGTTTTTCTGGTTATATCTTTAGTTGACTGCCGCAATAGAGTTTTTGATGCCCAAAGCAAGTCAGATACCCACTGTTTAGCTTAGATGGTATCCAACTGTATCTCAAAGTTAGTCCAGCTGTAAGCATATGCTTTACCTTATGATTTGGTTTTAAAAAACTGGGAAGTAGAATTGCTTTGGAGAAGAGCAAAATGATGGTGTAGCACTTGCCCTGCGTCATTAAAGTATAGAGGTAGTAGAAAGACTTTGGACTTTGGAGTTAGATGGATTTATGTTAAATTCTACCTCTAGCTACTCTACTTTGGACTAATCACCTAACCATCCTGAGTTATTTCATCTATGAATTGATGATGGACCAAGTGATCACACAGGATTACAGGTAGCAGGGTGCACTTGATAACATCCTGAAAATCTGTCAGTACTTAATGGAAAGGAAAGTACTAGAACTTATTATAATCTATTGCAATAAAAAGAGAAGGAAGTCCTAGCAGGCAAGTGATCCTCTATCTGGAACTTGCTTGATATGACACAGTGAAGTTTAAGAGAACTCCCTCCTGCCAGTTTAGGGAAAATCTTTAGGCATTTGGACATCTAATCCTTGCAGGGACATTAGAGGGAGGAGGAGAGAATATCAACAGATTTGGGGACTGGATTGCACAGAAAAGGCAGAGGTGAAGAAAAGGAACCCGGAGCTGGGTGTGGTGGCTCACGCCTGTAATCCCAGCAGCTCGGGAGCTGAAGCAGAAGGATCGCAAGTTCAAAGCCAGCCTCAGCAAGGGCAAGACACTAAGCAACTCAGTGAGACCCTGTCTCTAAATAAAACACAAAATAGGGCTGGGGATGTGGCTCAGTGGCCGAGTTCAATCCCCAGTTCCAAAAAAAAAAAAAAGAGAAAGGGAACCTGGGACCAGATCATCTTGTGATGTGATTTACCACAATGTGTCACCTGCCTATCTCTCCTGCTAGCTGGGAAGCAACTACGGAAGCTGGGTCTGTATCCCATCTATTTCCTGTTGGCCACAGTAACCCAACACGGACTTTTAAGACTAATGCTCAGTCAAGTGTCAAGGGAGAGAGAGGAAAGAAGAAAATGGCAAGGAAGAGACACTGGAGAGAAAGGAAAAAAAGAAGATGGAAGATAAGAAGAAAGAAGGTGTAAGGCAGTGCTTACTTTCTAACAGAAATCAGAAACGTGACGTTTGCACAGCACTGTGTTTTTGTGATTTTTTTTTAACATTTCTCTTAATTAGCATCAGTTCTTTGGTTCAGCAGAATTTAGACTCAGAAGAAACCTTTCTACAGTTGGGACAGAGTTGTTGAGATGGTGACAGCAGCTGCATCAGCACCAGCCAGCAGGCTGGACAGGGGGATGGGGAGCCGGGCAGCAGAGTCATTAAGCCGCCCCAGGGCTGGCCAAGCCTTTCTGCCACCAGCCACTCTGATGACCGCCAGCTCCCCTCTGGGGCTCAGCAACCCTTCCCCACTTCTCTCCATCTGAAAGTCATTTCCAGGCTGCAGCCTCTTCTGCTCTGCTCACTGGGCCCTGAGATTCTGAATTCCTTCCTTTCAACTCCATTTAATCCACAGCCTTAAACCCTTCTGCAGCCCTGCCCCCTCTTCATCCTTTCCTAAGTCCTTTGTCCCAGCTTCCCTACCTGTCACGTACAATTTAAGTCAGGTAGATTAGTTTTGATTACAGTGCTACAAAAGCCAAGGCCAAAGGTTAAATACCAGAAAAAACTTAGAAATTCCAGGACTCACAGAGCATGAAAAGAACCTTAATAATGACTTCATGCCACCCTCTTATTTTACAGATGAGATCATGAAGACCCGGAAAGATCAAGTTTGCAAAGGAAAAACAAAACAAAACAATCTATAGATGGCCACAGAATGATCTTCAGTCCTTCAGTCTGAAGCAATCATCTCAAGAGTTCTTGTTGTTTTTTTGTTTTTGTTTGTTGTTTTTTACCTTGCAGAAGTCAGGCAAGAATGTGGATTGAGTTACATAACCATCGCCCTCCTGGGGCACCCACGGAAACCTCAAAGCCTTTTAAGTTCTCTTCCTCTAATTGCCAGGACCTTTCTCACTGAAGTAGATTGCTTCTTTTGTCAATGGGATGTTGAGGAGGAGAAAATCCCAAGGGAGATCTCAGTAGTGGACATTGTGGTGAGGTGGGAGTTTCCTGGAGACAGGGGGTTCAAGCCCAGTTCTGAGCTGCCTCCTGACCCTCACCTTGAGCTGGTTTGTTAACCTCTCCAAGCCTGAATTTAAAGCTGGGGTACCACTGGGGCCCACACTGCAGAGCTCTTTTGAGAGCGAGATGAGCAACCTGGAGGCGGCCTTCCCCTGTAGCCATGTGGCCCTGTCCTGACACAGCTCAGACAAGACCCTCCCTGTCTCCCAGCAAGTTTCTTCCTGGGTGGGAGAAATCTCGTCGTCTTCCTTGACTAGGCACTTCATCTCCGACCACCTCAGTATCTCAGAGATGTGCATAAAGGAAGAGAGAAGGATCTCGATCACTTTTGTTCCTATGAGTTTTCACTCTCCCGTTTCCATGAATATCAACCAGCAACCACAGATACCAGGGGTGTAGACGAGGGCTGTCATCGACCAAGTAAAATTCTATTCCACCACTGCAGTTCATCAGCACTTCACGTATTTTCTTCATCATTGTGCCATGTCTTTCCTGTGTAACTATTCACTTCAATTGTATATACGATTATATGTTTTTTGTTTATTATTATATAAGCACTTACATTGCTGCATAAACAGGCAAACACTCCTCTACCTTCACATTAAGTCTAATTATTGGTACTCCCCAGATAAAAGAAAAATCTGATCCAAAATGACCAGATATCTCCAACACCAGAACCTCACTTTTAAATAGCAGTTTATTTGAAAACTTTTAAAAGAATAAGTAAAACGTATGTATTTGTGGGTAGTTGGATATGTATTTATTTAGATGTAAAACCTACAAATGAGCTATTATAATGTGCAATTTATGTTAAATGATATGTGTAGCATGCATATTATCATATGCATATATAATGTGTGTCTATGCATATATATCCCCCAAATTAAAAGTTACCTGTGAAGGTGAGAGAATCAACCTCAAGAGCTTTGAAATGACAAATATTTTACCAATTACCGAAGCATTTGAACTCTGTGCCACTCAGCTGAGCATTTTCAACAGAGATCCTGTGACCTTGGTAAGTCATGGGTCCTAAGAGAAGGACGTCCCAGCAGCTGGGAAACTCCAGGCAACAGACATTGGATCAGTGGCAGGAGGAAGCTGGTTGAGCCGTCTTCTCCAGGAATTCATCTGGCTCTTGATCAGAAGTTACTAAGTTCCTTTAGGGCACTCTGGGCACTGAATCTTCTGCACCTGGAGAACCTGAGCACGAATAATGGATGGCTAGGGCTGAAAAGAGCATTTCCCAGAATCCACTGTCCTTCTCTTGCGCCTATTTGTGTGACCAGGCTTCCCCTGGGCTCCAGCCCAGCTTCATCTCTGGCTCCTTTCTTGCCTTCGCTTTTGCTGATGACTCAAGTCTGTGTCTGGCCTTTGGTTCCACAAGCACTGACTTACTCGCAGCCAGCACCACTGTTGGATCTGGGCTGCCCACTTGTCAGCCTTTGCTGCGCGCTCTGCACTGATCCCTCCTAGCACCACCTCCCCAACTCACCTGCCCAGCACCAATTCCACAGCCCACCTCTTCCTTCCCCAGGCCTTGGGCTCATGCTTCCCACATCTGCTGTGAGCCACTAGCTCCTGTCCAGCCGTGGCGAACTCGGCACTCCACCTAGCTAAGTGACAGCAAGAGGCTGCCCAGCCTCAAACTGAGGCCCGCAGAGGTCAGGAAGCAGTCCTCATTCAAAATACTTCCTTTAAAAATACGTAAGGAAGAACCAACAGCCTCACCAGGGTCAAAGAGAATTCACATCTCAACAGCAGCCTCGAGTCCCTGGCATTCACCCCACACTGCAGACACACTCAGAGGAAGGGAGAGCTTCCCCTGGAAAGCAGGAGATAGATCCTGGGCATGCCCAGTCTCCATCCCTGTCCTGGGAGCCACCACACCATCACATCTTCAGGTGCACAGGCTGCTGTGAACAGGAGCTGTGGCGACTGCCATTGAAGGCCAAATCGATGTGTCGTATTTCCCTGAGAACTATCAGCGATTGAATTAGATACATTTGATTAAAATTTATCCCAGAAGCAAACTAAGTTTCTGAAAATTTAGTTCTACTAAAACTAAACTAAAAGTAAAATAAGAAAAAAGAAAAGTGAGGGAGGGAAAAGGGAAACGAAAAAGAAGAAAAGAAACTGAAATCTCTGAAACCAGAGCTAAAACATACCTTTCCTCATTTTGGGGTGATAAATACAGATCTTTTGTCACAGTACTGGAAAGCTGTCCAATACAAGGTTGACGCTATGACCCAAGGAATCACACTTTGAGAACCACTGGGTTAAACAAATCCATGACAGGGATGCCTCGAAACAACTCAATCCTACAGCAATCTTAAGACACTTAGCATTAAATGGTGTGGTCTAAACTATAAGAGCTATAGTAGAGAAGGGCAAATAAGTACAAGGAAGGGGAGAATTTAGGTACAGCTAGTAGGAAAAGAAGGATGAGTAAAAAGGATGATGATAAATATTTTCAGCAAAACAACTTGAATATAATCAATGGCTTTCTCCCATGTTTCATTTCCACCCACACCCCCACAGTTTCTCCATGGCCCCCATTTATCCAGTGAGGCTGGGTTATATACCTGGCCCTGGAAAAACTATGGCATCCAAGAAAAAAAGAGTTTCCTTATGGCTTTTTTTAGTTTTTTTTTTTTTTTTTTCAGAAACTGATTAAGACATTGGGTAAGCAAGAGGAGACCAGACTTTGATGTGGATGAGAGGTCCGTAGGTTAAAGTTAAGCTCTAATACTTGAAGTCAATACCGTCGGGTCAACTTGAAACCTGCTTGTGTTTCTAGTACCACTCCCTGATCGCATGTTCCTCAATTTAAAGACAAATAAGCACTTCTACCCTCTTCACTGAGACACTAATAAGTCGTTCTCAGAAAGACCCTTTGTTGAAGCCTAAGTTGAAAGAGATCATGTCTTTGCCATCTGAGCCCCTCATTTGACACTTGGTGATATTTTCTTGCTGTGCTTAAAGTAGGCTGTATATCTTTAAGTAGCTGGTTTTCTTCAGGATGAGCTTAGGTAAATATTGTGGATAAACGATCTCACAGGATCTTTTCTTTCTTTTTTTTTGACTCTCGGCCACTGAGCCACATCCCCAGCCCTATTTTGTATTTTATTTAGAGACAGGGTCTCACTGAGTTGCTTAGGGCCTTGCCAAGTTGCTGAGGCTGGCTTTGAACTCGCGATCCTCCTGACTCAGCCTCCCAAGTCGCTTGGATTACAGGCATGCGATTGCACCTGGCAGGATCTTTTCATCTTAAACAGGAAGCACGTATGATTTTTATATCTTCCAGAGAGTTCTCCCAATGATCAGTCAGGTAATTCTTCAAACGATCCCAGGAATTTATTTGGATATATATGCAAAAAGTAGAATTTCTGTGGCCATCAGTTTGTTCAACTTAAACTTCCACAAGTACCCACAAAAGAAATGCTTAAACTTAAGTAACATAGAGAGACCCTGAAAAAGAAAATAGCTCTTTAACTCCCAAAGCACAGGAAATAAACATAAGCAAATGGAATAATATCAAATTAAAAGATATGCTCAGCAGCAAACAAATGACCTGATTTTAAAAATGGGCATAGGCCTAAATAGACATTTCTCAAAGGGAGACAGACAAATGGCCAATAGGGGCACCCAAAGAGACATGTAGACCAAGACAGAGTAGAAGACACAGAGACAGACCCACATCCATACAGTGACCTCATACTAGACGGAGGCGCCAAAAACATACAATGGAGAAAAGATAGCCTCTTCAACAAATGGTGCTGGGAAAAATGGAAATCCATATGTTGCAAAATGAAATTAAACCCATATCTCTCACCCTGTACAAAACTCAACTCAAAGGGGATCAAGGACTTAGGGATTGGACCAGAGACCCTACCCCTAATAGAAGAAAAAGTAGGACCAAATCTACATCATGCAGCTTAAGAACTGACTTCCTTAATTGTTGTTCCTTTTCCGCACCGAACAACAAAGGTTGGGTGCCCTCCCCGGACCAGCCAGTGGGGGGGCACGGGGGTTAGGCAGGATGGTGAGCGTCGACGGCTGAAAAAACCCACACCAGCCGGGAGTCTGTCCAGCAAGAATCTCCGTTTAATGGAGGAGGGGAGCAGGTATATAAGGGGGCGAGTGAGCGGGAAAGAAACAAAGAAAGAGAGGGGTACCTGCAGGGCCAATCACCTTAAAGGTAAACAGCCCATGCAGCACACATCAAAACCTGCAGGACAAAGGTCAGAGCTGCTCACGTTCACAGAGGTCGAATGGGCCAATCCTAGGCCACCACCTAGGTGGTACCACTGGTGAGAGGGGCTTATGCCCCGAGGGTGGTGTTGTTGCAGTCGCCATCTTAAGGTGTGTCCCTACACTTAATAAGACTCCTAAAGTACAAGAAGTAAAATCAAGAATCAACAAATGGGATGGAATCAAATTAAAAAACTTCTTCACAGGAAAGAAAACAGAATGTGAAGAGAGAGCCTATAAAATGGGAGAAAATCTTTGCCACGTGTACCTCAGAGCATTAATCTCCAGGATATATAAAAAACTTAAAAAAAAGAGCTTAACACCAAACGAAGAAATAACCCAATTAATAAACAGGCACATGAACTGAACAGGCACTTCACAGAGAAAAAATACAACCAGTCAACAAATATGTGAAAATGTTCAACATCTCTAGCAATTAGAGAAATGCAAATTAAAATTACACTGAGATTTCATCTCACTGTAGTCAGAATGGCAATTATCAAGAATACAAGTAACAATAAATGTTGGCGAGGATGTGGGGGAAAGGCACACTCATACATTGCTGGTGGGACTGCAAATTGGTGCAAATACTCTGGAAAGCAGTATGGAGATTCCTCAGAAAACTCGGAATGGAACCACCATTTGACATAGTTATTCCACTCCTCAGCTTATACCCAAAGAACTTTAACTCAGCATACTACAGTAACACAACCACCTCAATGTTTATAGCAGTTCAATTCACAATAGCTAAACTATGTCACCAGCCTAGGTGCCCTTCAAGAGCTAAGTTGGTAAAGAAAATGTGGTCTACATACACAATGCGATATTACTTAGCCATAAAGAAGAATGAAATTATGTTATTTGCTGGTAAATGGATGGAACTGGAGAAAATCATGCTAAGTGAAATAAGCCAATCCCTAAAAACCAAAGGTCAATGTTCTCTCTGATATGTGGATGCTAACTTACAATTAGGGAGTGGGGGAGTAGGGAAGAATAGAAGTACTTTGTATTAGACAAAGGGGAATGAAGGGAAGGGAGGGGGAATGGGAATAGAAAGGATAGTAGAATGAATCGGACATTGCTTTCCTATATGCATATATAAATACAGGACTAATATCATTCCCACATCATGTAAAAACAGAAGAATGGGGAGTTACATTCCATATATGTATAATATGTCCAAATACATTCTGATGTCATGCATAACTAATAAAAACAAATAAAAAATGGCCAATAGGTATATGATGAACTCAACATCACTAATCATCAGGGAAGTAAATCATAACCACAGTGAGCTATCACCTCACCCCAGTAAGAAAGGCTGTTACTAAAAAGACTAAAACAAGACTAATAACAAGCACCGGCCAGGATGTGAAGCAAAGGGAACCCTCATACACTGTTGATGGGAATGCAGATTTGTACAGCTGCTATGGAAACCAGCACAGAGGTTCCTCAAAAATTAAAAATGGAACTACCATATGATCCAGAAATCCCACTACTGCATATCTGTTCAAAGGAAATGAAGTCAGAATGTTGAAGAGACACCTGCACTGACTCATTCCTTGCCGCACCATACACAACAGCCAGGGAATGGAAGCAAGTGTGCATTAGCAGGTGAGTGGGTAAAGAAAATATGGCATGTAGACAACATGGAATATTACTTAACCATAAAAAAGAAGGAAATCCTATCATTTGGGACAACAGAGATGGAACGAGAGATCATTATGTTAAAGTGAAATAAACCAGGTACAGATAGACAAATACTGAATGACCTCACTCATATGAATGATCTAAAAAAGTCAATCTCATAGAAGTTGAGAGTAGAATTATGGTTACCAGAGGTTGTGGAGGGTAGAGGAGTGGATCAAGAAATGTTAATCAGTAAGTTACAGTTAGATAAGAGCAAGAAGATCTGGTGAACTACTATGCTATTGCAGAGCAGGGTGACTACAGGGAACAATGATGTACCAGATATTTTAAAAAGCTAGAAAAAAGGAAACCCACAGAATGGGAGAAAATCTTGGCTAGCTACACTTCTGGCAGAGGATCAATTCTAGAATTTGTAAAGAGTTCAAAAAACTTTACACCAAAAAAAAATGAAATAACCCAATTAATAAATGGGCAAATACACTCAACAACACTTCTCAAAAGAACTACAAATGGCCGATAAATATATGAAAAATTGTTCAACATCATTAGCAACTAGGGAAATGCCAGTCAAACCTATGCTGAGATTTCATCTCACACCAGTCAGAACGGCAGTCAGCAAGCACATAAATATAACAAATGTTGGAGAGGGCGTGGAGAAAAAGGAGCACTCTTACACTGTTGGTGGGGCTACAAATTAGTTTAACCATATGGAAAGCAGTATGAAGACTCCTTAAACGACTAGGCACAGACCCACCCTATGACCCATCTGCACCACTCCTCGGTATTTACCCTGAAGAATCAAAGTCATCACACTACAGTGATACATGCATCCCCAAGTTTATAGCAGCACAATTCACAATAGCCAAACTATGGAACCAGCATAGGTGCCCATCAAGAGATGAAAGGATAAAGAGAATGTGGCTTATATACACAATGGAGTTTTATTCAGCCATAAACAAGAATGAAATTAAGGTATTAGCAGGAAAATGGATGGAACTCGAGACCGTCATGTTAAACAAAATAAGCCAAACTTAGAAAGTCAAGGGTCAAATCTTTTCATAGAGGTGAAAGGAAAAGAAAGGTGAGGACGGATCTCCTAAAAATCAAAGGAAGATAAGCAGAGGGAAAGGACCAAGAGGTGGGAGGTGGGGGGGCAAGTGCTGGGGGGGTGATATTGGCCAAACTGTATTGTTATATTGTGTGTATATACAAATATGTAACAAAAATCCCATCAATATGCACAACTATAATGCACCAATAAGAATGTGAGGGGGAACTAGAAAATTAGAAAAAAAGGAAAGTTTTGAAAGTTTTCCCTATTAAGAAATGATAAACATTTGAGGAGATAAGCATTTAACCTGATTTAAGCATTACATAATGCATACATGTATTGAAATATCACATAGTACCCATTAACATGCACATTTTTTATGTCTTTCTTTATCAGTTAGAAGGTAAATTTTTTAAAAGAGCTTAAACTCAAAACCAAAGCCCACTTAATTTAAAAATGGACAAAGGACTCAAATAGACATTTCTCCAAGGAGATATGAACAACCAGTAAAGGCATGGAAAGAAGTTCAACATCATTAGTCATCAGGGAAATGTAAATTAAATCCACAATGTGGCACTGCTTCTATGCATTAGGATGGTAGCCACCTAAATGAATCACAAGGGTTGGGGAAGAGGTGGAGACATGGGAAGCTTATGTATTGTTATAACTGTGAAGTGATGTAGCCACTATAGAAAACAGTATGGCAACTCTTCAAAAAGTTGAAAATAGAATGACCATATGACCTAGCAATTCTACTTCTGAGTATCCATCCAAAAGAGCTGAAAGCAGGCGCTGAACAAGAATTTGTACACCCATGTTCATGACAGCATTCTTCCCAATAATGAAAAGGCAAAAGGAATTGAGTATCCATCAACAGATTTGTTACCATTGGTCTAAGAACAGAATGGAATATTATTTAGCCTTTAAAACAGAGCAAATTCATATAATATGTTACAACATGTATGAATCTTCAGGACATCGTGTGAAGTGAAATAAGCCAGTCAGTCATGAAAGGCTGAATAGTGTAGAATTCCACCTCTGTGAATCATCTAGTGTGGTCAAATCCATAGGCAGAGGTATTCTGTGGCTGCCAGAGGCTGGAGGGCAGGGGAGGATGCAAGAGTTCCAGAGATGGATGGGAGTGGGGTTGCACAGCAACATTAAGGTGCTTAATGCCACTGACCTCTGCACTTAAAAAGAGTTGAGAAGTTACAAAGATACTTTTTAATTGGCAATTGTTTGATTGTTACTGGGGTTGAATATGCCTGGAATATGCATTTCCATCTTCCTGAGGGTTAGTTTCTCTGCTCACTTTTTAAAATGGAATTGCCATTTGTTATTAATCTTCAAGGAAAAGCCCATGATATTTTTTTTAAACATGGGTGTTTAATTGAGATGCTATTTTAAGAACAGAGATTGCTAAAGGAATTGAAGATACCCTTACCAAGGGATCTCTTCCCTAAATGTTAAATAGATTTTCCCTAAAGTTAAAGCTTTAGAATGTTCTTCCGTTTAAAAATCACAAATCTAACCTCTTCCTTGCCTCTGCATTTAATTTAGAACCATTTTATAAAGTAATGGTTAATTTTGAAAGTGTCACATGGCACATATTTTTTGTAACGGAATGAGAAAAAATATCAATATATTGGAGATATCACCTGTTATGGTTTGGATGTGAGGTGCCCCCCAAAAGCTCACGTGTGAGACAATGCAGGAAGGTTCAGAGGAGAAATGATCGGATTATAAGAGTCCTAACCCAATCAGTGAATTAATCCCTGGTGGGATTAATTGAAGTGGTAGGGTGTGGCTGAAGGAGGTGGGGATTGGGGCGTGGCTGTGGGGTGTATATTTTGTATCTGCAGAGTGGAGACTCTCTCTGCTTCCTGATGATCTGAGCTGCTTCCCTCTGCCACACTCTTCCATCATGACATTCTGCCTCACCTGGAGTTCCAAGGAATGGAGCCAGCCTCCTATGGACTAGGACTTCTGAAACCATGAACCCTCAAATAAACCTTTCCTCCTCTATAATTGTGCTGGTCATGTAGTCACAGCAGCAAAAAAGCTGACTAAAACACCACCACTACTGATTTAAAGCAATGACTTGTCTCAGAGGCTCTTAGGGGAGGTGATTTTCACCTTATTACTCTGATCCTATAACTGAGGTCCACTCTGAAATTCCTATCTTCTTCCTTCCCATCCATGCATACGACTTTTATGGATTTGTTTCGTGAAGAGAAGTTTTAAAAATTATTCTGAGACTAGACCCTTCCTGCCCAGTCCTTCACCTGCAGCTATAAAAGAGCAAGAACATGGAGGGAGGAAAGGAGGCTTCACTAAGAGAGCTAAACACACTCTTCAGGACGGGTGAAAGCTGAGACAACTCATTTTCAAACTGGCTTACAATTTAAACTTCATAAAGAACAGAAGACATTTATATTAAGGTCTGGACGTTAATGGCAGTGTCCCTAAGACAATAAAGATGATGTAGGAGGATCTGGCAAAGGAAATGTAAGGCCCAGGCAAACAGGAGTGATTTTATGCTCCTGAAATAAATCGTAAGCCAAACCAGAATCTTGACCAGGCCATCAGAGCCAAGTCAAGTATCAAAGTGTACTGAATGTCCTCAACCTCGGGTGTACCTCTGAGGAGGCCAGGGCTCGGTCCTTTTCCCAAAACGATCTTTAGATTCACAGTAGCACACATGCGACCTCTGTCAACAAACAGAAAATAGCCCTGGCCTTTATGTCCACTGGCCCACGTCCTCGAAAAAGTCAACGTGGAACTAAAAACAAACAAACACTGTGCCAAAAAATTAAGTAACAGGCTTTTGACACACTTTATGACTTACCACATTTTGTGTGTTTATAAGAGAGGAATTTATGCTTGTTAATAAAAATGTTATTCATTGTCTTACAACAATATAAGATACATTCTTTAAAATATGGTCTATTCACTTAATAGAATATTTACAATTCTTAAAGTATGTAATGGCTGGAAAGACTTTTGCTATAGTCAAGTAATAAAGTGCTGTTGTAAGCCAGTGGAAATTGTTAAATTATATTTTTAAAAGGACGAAACCATGAGTCTCATTTAGATATAAAATAGACCCAAGTCAAAGTTTTTATTTGACCCATTGGTAGTTATTAAATGAAGGAAATAAGCAAATATTATGACCAGTTTGTGGTTGAAATTAAAGAACCCCAAATTAATGTGGAGCAAATGAATAGTGAAATAAACTTATGAATAGACACAATGGGCTTTTACTCTGGGGCGGGAGAGAGGGAGTCTCTCCAAAGGACAGAAGTCATTCCTAAGTCTGGAGACGGGAACTGTCTGTCTCTGAAATATTTGTCAGTTATTTACAAAAGGATAGAGTTTAAAAAATAGTCAAATAAAAGTGAAAGGGCTGGTACATTGGGCGACACTGCCCAGCTGTGTGTGGGTCCTGGGGGCTTCTTGGCAAGATCAAGGGCAGCGCTGGATGCTACAGGCAACAGTGGTGAGGCCAAAGGCTGTGTAGCTTTGTGGAGATGAGGAAATTGAGGTGCAGAGATTATCTGAATTAGTTAATGCCTTAAAGGATAGGACCATGCTCAATGCCACCCTGGATGGTATGACTCCAGAACCTACACTGGTAACCACCCTTTTATACAGGCTCTTCAATGTGTTTCAAGAGCTGAGTCGTGGATATTCAGAAAACAAATTTCCTGAACAATAAGAATCCAATGGCATTGAGTATGACCCTTGATCCATTCATTGAATCCCTCCAGCCCATCAAATGGAAAGCCATGGCAAGATTTGTGCCTGGATCAACACCCAGAGAGTGTGCCAAAAAAAGAGATTTGGTGAACCGAAGAGCAGTGGACACCTCCTTCCCCCAGTGGCTGCTGGAGACCGCCTTTGAAACTCTAGCCACGTCTCAAATCCTCACTTCTTGACTTACAAGGAGATTTTCAAGAGATGATGGTCACGATGCAGTTTCCAAAACAGGAAGACACAGTGTAGCTTCCACAATGAATTGTTATTCAGAAAGCAAAAACTGTACTCATAATAGTGGTGGAGAAAAGACAAGAATCCCAAGGACCAAACATGGTGAAGGAAAAGCCTGAAAGATTTTATATGCTCATGAGATCTGATGATCAGAAATGAAGTGCCGTGCTGGGTCTTTATCTATGGATGGCCGGTGCCAGGAAGAGACAAACCCTTCAGTTCAACGTGATAAAATCAACTGTGCGATGTCTACTTTCGAGCTAGAAAATGTCATTTCAATTCTCAGTTCTTCAAAGTTTTTGAAAATGGATTTGTTATATGGGTGTCATGGTAGCACCCCATTGAGCATGAATACAAACCTTCTCATGGGTGGAGCTGATCTGTTCACACCCAATGAAGCCACTGATTTAAAAGACAAGTTTAAGAGCAAACATTTTATAAGATTGAGAGACCGTAAGATCCCAAGTACATGAATCCAGATTCCTGGGTATTGAAGCAATGCTATAAAGATGCTGTTTGTGTAAGAAACGTTTAACTAAAGAAGCAAATAGCAGGATTCCTTTCATTCCAGGAAAAATCGATGTGGGTCCACGTGGAAATGTTATCTATATTCACATAATAGATAAGACAGAGGGTGTTCCTGAGTATTTAAGAGTTTTTTTGAAGAATTAAGTCTTGGACAGATGTGTGCGGCACTGGTGGGGAACAGTCACCTGACTGGCTTGTTCAAGATGTTATCAGGTTTTTCTTTGTCTTGAGCTTCCACATTGTCAATGCCACTGTGATCTTGGGGTTGGATCCTAGGATAAAAAGAGTCCAGATATGATGTTTTACTGGAGCCAAATATACCCTGGGGCAAACTGGGGAGCTCAAGACGTTCTTGTCACTCAAAAAATGACTCGGCAACTGTAACAGCAGACATTTATTCTCAGAAGAACATACCACTGGATCAGAGGCCACTGAAGACGAAGTTAGCGATGACAAAGTTTCCGAGAAACCCCGTACTGGGTTCTAAGAGCAGATCTCATTTTTCATGCAAGGGTTCCATCTGAAGCTTTCAGCGCAGGGGATGGGAATCAGCTTTCCACAGCTACAAAGTACACTGCAACAGGAAAGAAAAGAGAAATGGAAACTCTTGGCACCCTTGCCAGACACTCAAAAATGATCAACAAAGGGCAGTGTACTGAGAAACAGTCCTGAGTTCCTACCCCAGGTGAGATCTAATGTATGATTTATATGAGATGAAATGGGATCAGAGATGATTTGAAGTGGCACTCTAACGAACCATTAAATAACATTCATCAAAGTCGGATTTTTAAAAAATTAAAAGCAGGATTATTATACAACTGTAAAAAAGTCCAAAAAAAAAAAAAAAAAGTCCTTGTAGCCATTTTTTTATTCTTACCTTCCTAAGGACAGTTTTAGATAATGTTACCCAATCTAAATTAAATATATGAAAAAGATTCAGTTAGGTAGAGCTGAAGTTTGGAGGGCCACACACCAGTACAACAGTTAAAGATATTTTTCTACCCCTCAAGATGCAAACTTCACCCCGTTTGGGAAAATTAAGAACTCATGTCCTATGAGACAGATAATCCCCAGAGGCCCAATATATGACTGAAAGAATATCTAGTAATTGCTGTAGCCTACTTCAAAGTCATTATCTCTTATAATACAACAATGTCATTTTTAAAAATCTGTGTATGCGTGTCTTAAAGTTTATGCCATAGTCAGTAAACTCTAGTTCCATTTGCAGGTGGAATCTGCCGACTTTTGTAAATACGGTTTACTTGGCAAAGCACAGATATTGTTGATGGATTGTTTCATCTCTTGGGCTGCTTTTGCACCCCACAGCAGAGTCGACTGGATGCAACTGAGACCTCAGGACCCACAAAGTCTCAAATATTTACTCTTTGTCTGTTTACAGAAAAATTTTCCAGCCTCAGATTATACTAAACTGCTAATAGAAATCATTTCTGTGTAATCAGTTAATGAATTCTTTTTCTTTAAAAAACATACATTTCCTATAAACATTTTACTTATTGATGAGACAAAAGCTTTTTTCAAATTATTTATTACACATCAATTATGTATAAAGCACTTGAGAGGCAGAAGCAAGCAACGTGGCTCCTGACTTTTTAAAAGTTTCCAATCTAATGTTGCTGAGATAAAGTGGTGTGTTTGATATAGCAGAGTTTTTGCATGCTTTTACTGAGGTAAGCTAAAAATAGGAGATCTAGATAAACTATAGGGCAGGAGTGGAGAGAGATAGTTTTAGTACATGTGATTTGGGTCAATGTAAATTTCTGGGGCGATTTGGCTTTCTGATCCGCAGTATTAAAAAAATCCGATTTAATAGTCCATCATGACTGAAGTATTTGCTTTGAATTATTACAAAAATTACAAGGGGGAAAATGTGCTTGGTCTCAGCTTCTGTATTATCTCTTTGTCCAGATTTTATACCAACAGATAAAATTCAAAATTACCTTAAAAGAGAAGATGTGGTCCAGATATCTCATTTCTCAGGACTTAAGCCACCCTGATTCATATAATCTTTTTCTAAGTTTCAAGATACAACTCAAGGAAATTGAGTTGTGTGATTCTGTTCAGCTCAATCTCTCCAGCTCCCAGGAACTTTCAGCGACATTCCTGAATGATAATACCTTTGTTCCCTTGGAAACTGTTCCTTATAATATGGGATTCCTGCATATTTAAAACCATCGAGACCCAGCCAAAAGGTATTTCTCATTGCTTAATTTGAGAACAAGGGCCCTGCAATCCAGGATGTTTACAGAATAAGAATTTTACCTACTTGTAAGATAAAACGAAGAATGAGTCTTGCAAGGAGGGATCAAAAGATTTATGTTTTGGGTTCAAAATTCTCCAGGAAGTAACTGTAAGACTATTAACATTAAATCCAAGGCAGCTCAACAATCACCCAAGGACCTAACATATCGGCTTTAACCTAGCATGTGGTCATAATTCATGAATGTGTCCAATCAGTTGTGAGGTGTGATTCCACTCATCTGTCACTAACAAAGCTTAAATATTGGAGTTTTCAAGTTATTTACTTTTTTCCCCAGAAGTTAAAACTGATTCAAAGAGATCCCTATACAAACTGGCCTCACTTAGTCGCCTTCTAAGATGCATTGCTGGATGAACAAGAAAGAGGCCACATTCCCATAGAGGTGTCTGTAGGTAAACAACAGAGGTCATTTGAGGAAATGGAGGTCAAACTTGTAGCCAAATGGAAAGAGTCAATGAGGAGCGAGAAGAGGAAGACAAAGTAGGAGGATGGAGGTGGGGAAGGAGGAGAAAAACCAAGTTGTGGAATGAGAAGGAAGGAAACAAAGAAACCAAGGGAGAAAAGTCTCAAAAAGGAGAGCATGGTGGGTGGAGTCAATCACTGCTGAAAAATTAAGTAATGTGGCTGATGTGAGGCAATCGGATACTCCTGGGCTGGCATCAAAATGAAATGGAAGAAGAGTTAAAGGAAAGGAAAATGAGCATCTGCAGACTCTTCCTTGCTGAAACTTGGCCTCGCTGATGAGAGATGGGTAGGTTGGAGGATAGAGAGGAGGCTGCACAGCCTTTCTAACACCAGAGACAACAAGATTCTATTCCTACATAGGGCAGAAGGACACAAGATCATTAGCAAGGATTGGTTTTGAACAGGAAAAGGCACACCTCCTTCTCAAATACTGAAGGACAGGGGATAGGAGGGTGTGATCTGCAAGTCAATTGATTATGGACGGAAATCCAAGGTAATCACCTCCTATAGCCCAGCAGGAAGGCCTGGCCATCAACTAGGAGGGAAGGGACAAGGGTGGGACGTGAGTGGCCATTGTAGAAAGAGGGCAAGGAGCATGAACAGAAACAGAAAAATTGAGGAGGGAGAGTCAGAAATAAAAAAGATGCCAGGCACAATCTTTGAGAATGTGCATATTTTTCCTGAAGAGAAAGAGGAACCAGTAAAGATATCCAAGAGAAGAGTCACAGGAGGAACACTGCATTGTCATAGAAGACTAAATGAGGGCTAACCAACAGAGCCAAATGCTACCAAGAGCTTTGGATGTAAATATGGAGAAAAATCCACTCGGTTTCGCTGCAAGGGAATCACTAAGAATTCAGAGTTTTTCCAGAATGGTAGAGTAAGCCGGGTTTCATGCAGTAGTAGCAAGGAATTGATTGTTATGGGATACTTCACCTTTTCAAGAATTTCAGAAGTGAACAAAGTGTGAGATAAGGGTAAACAATTTGAAGAGATGTTAGGGTTGAGGTCTTTTTATACATGGGAAAATTGAATGTGTGTATATGTTTGTGTGAGTGTGCTTGTGTAGGCACATTTTTGTACATGCTTATGTTTGTATTGTGTTGATGTCACCGCAACTCAACTCAGCTGTCTTACAGAATTACTGTATGGATTTTAGAAAAACACTTCACGAACTTAAAACAATCATGCTAAGTATTACTATTTCTTGTTAAATGGAAATTCTCATTTACTGAATGCATAAAGCATTAATTTGTCTTCTGCCATTCAAAATTCCTTTTAGTGTATTTGATGAACACAGACATGAAAAAATAAACTTTACCTTCAGGATTCTCTCCTCATAGCCACTAACATTCTTGACAGTTCTGAAAAATGAAATTCCCAGACAACGAAACAAACAGTTGCCATCTTAAACCTTGAGCAGAGAAAAATAGAAAAATTATGTTTAGCCGATGTTTGTGGTCCTTTCACATCTGCAGGTTTTGGGGTAACTACTGGCTTGGGGAATTAGCGTGCTTTTTTTCCTACCTGGCTTTGGGATATGTTGTTTGTTTAATGAAACATATTTCAGCTGGGTAATGCCCAGGTAAGTCTTAGGTCAAGTTTAAACTTAAGCCTTTTATCACACTGTGACAGCAGGGAACAACTTCTAGAAAATGCCATTATCAGGAAAAAGAGCAGTGTGTTTTGCTTTAGGCTTTATGGCTTGAGGTTTTTTTCACATTTTAAAAAGCACTAAGGAGCTAAAAAACTTTGTAACTAATAGCTACTAAAGTAATTAAATTGTGCATTGGCCAAGATAAATAAAATTCATTATTTAGTAGCTTTGTCTTATGTTCTAAGATTTTGTCTTTTTTTGTTGTTGTTGTTGTTGTTAGATTTTCAAACCATCAACTCTTGGCATGAAATCAGTGGCCTTTGGAATAGAACAATTTTGGTTTGCAGCCGTTTTATGTATTTGGGAACAAGAAGTTTAGCCTGTCTCTATGTGAATTTCTTCATATAAAACAAAGATGATAAGAATTGCATTGTAAAAACAAACATTCACACCTTTTTTGGGCACAGTAAGCCTTGGTTACTTACTTGAAGCTTTGGCCATTCAAATGACACTAGTAATAAAAGAGCATTTCCATCTCTTACACACTGAAAAACTTTGGCACTCAGAGATTAACTATGAGTTTGAAACAGAAAAACTATGGAAATTTTGGAATTGGATTCCAGGCCACAAAAAGGTGAGATGAGAGTTGCAACAGATTCTCAATGCTCAATGCAGGCCCCTTTGGGGTGAAGAGAGAGCAAGATGGAAGCTGCAATGTCTGAACCTTATTTTCATTCATGTGTCATCACCCTGAAAATGCACTGTATTTTGTAAATTTTGAAAGCATTTTTATACATGTTTTTAAATATATTGAAATGATCCTCCTCTCTAGACTCCTTTGGTACAAATTTAGGAACGAGAAATAAAGATAACCTTATTTAAACCCATATTAGCTTAAGTGAGGCAGCTTCAAATCAGAAGCCTTATATAAAGCTATCAAATGTAGAACTTGGCTGTCATTAATTTCCCCATGGCTAGTGAATTTCCTGCACTTTTGCCCAAAAAAATAAAATAATTAAAAATCTAGTTTGAGTGAGAAGATGCTTAGTAAGGAGTAAGGACAGCCCTTTGCGGCAGTCTTGCGTAAGAATCACATTGGCAGCAAGTCTCCCAAGCCTTGCTTGTCAAATGCTTCTGTCTGCTGAAGCCATGAGCAGCTTAGCAAGTGCTAGGAGAAGAATGAGTCACGGCCCATTCCTGCCACCTGCATTATCCTCAAGGTAAATGCATGTCATGAGACAAGGCCACAGAGTCCCAAAATAGTCTGAGCCTGTCACTTAGCACCCAAAATAATTATTCAAGAAACAGTTCTTTCTAAAGGGACAAATTACTCCATCAACATAATGACACTGTCATGAGATTGTTGGATAGTGGTTTTTTTTTTTAACAATTTCCTGATAATCACCCTGACATGAAAATTATAAATTAAAATTACATAAGTTAAAGGGAGTCAAGAGTTGTTTTCTAAAGTCTTTCCTCAGTTCCAGTCTAAGTTTGAAATAATTCCCACATAAGAGCCACAATGGGAGCTGGTTGGGGAGAATTCATGGCAAATGGAAACACAAGGGCCTTAGAAAAACCAGGAAGACTTTGCTTCCCCTGTAGAAAGGCCAGAAGTCCACAGTGTAGATTTCCACACGTGCCTAATGGAGAGACAGAGTACCTGGCAGGGACAACTGAACCCAGAACTTTAACCATAAGTCAATTATATTAGTTTCTAATAGTTGAATTTTGCCAGGTATATTAGTTTTCTTGAGCTGCCATTACAAATTCCCATAAACTGGGTTTTAAACAGCATGAATGTATTGTCTTCAATTCTGGAGGCTGGAAGTCCAATATCAAAGTGTCAGCAGGGTTAGGTCCTTCTGAGGATTCTGAGAATCTGTTCTATGCCTTTCTTACCATTCTGGCAGTTACTGGCAATTCCTGGTGCT
This sequence comes from Glaucomys volans, assembly GCA_020662805.1. Lineage (NCBI taxonomy): Eukaryota > Metazoa > Chordata > Mammalia > Rodentia > Sciuridae > Glaucomys > Glaucomys volans. The sequence goes on from JAJEJO010001963.1 coordinate 388,113, forward strand.
CTCTGGCTTGTAGGTGCATGCTCCAAGTTGTCACTGTCACATGCTGCTCTCTTCCTATTTATGTCCATGTCCAAATTTCCCTCTTCTTAGATGGTCATAGGTCATTGAATTAAGGCCCACTGTAATCCAGTTAGACCTCATCTTAATTTGATTACATTTGAAAAACACTATTTCTAAGTAGTATTATACTCACATGTACCAGGAGTTAGGATTTGGACATATATGGGATGGGAGTACAAGTCAGCCCACCACTCTAAATCTCTCAGATGCCACATAGCCATTCATCACCAGTGTGATCTGGAACTTTGTGGCACAACCTGGAGGAAACACAGAATATTAAAGCACAAAGCAACCTTGGAAATCACAAACTTGACTGCCTTACTTTACAGATGATTGACAGATCTTTCAATCAATCGCAGACCTGAGACCCAGGGTGCAACTGTTGTGAGGGATGAGGCAGGTGAATTGCTTTTTGTTTCTAAGTACTAAGTAGTGAGGATGATTCACTTTCCTTAAACACAGGATTGATGAAAGACTGCACCCATAATCCCCTTGCTCAAACTCACTTGGATTTCATGTGAAAGAGGGAGAGAGATAGCTAGAGGCACTAAGAGTTGTCAATGACCCAAAATTCATGTCACATCTGCCTCTAGGGAAATGTGCTAAGCATGAGAATGTTTTCCAGCTGTGCACACAAGTACAAAGCACTTCCATTCTGAAGAACTGCTTTAGCAGGCAAAGCTTGTGTGATAGACCTACGCACTTTCCAGTTTCTAGATGCATGCAGAATGGCAGTAGATGGACGGTCTTAACTCCCCACCTCTTTAGCTGTCACTATTTTTTGTTCTGCCTTTTTAAAATGGAGTGATCTTTGAGTCTAATCCAAACAGCAGAGAAATGGGGGAAGCAAGAAAAAGAATTTGAGAGAAATATTTAAAATTGCTCAACAAAGCACAACTTCAAGCAAGGTGGCCTATCAAGAGTGGCATGGAGATTGAGGAAGATGAGTAAGAGGAATAACCAAAGAAGTCTTCCCCGTGTCCCTTTGAAGACCCAACCCAGACCCAAAATGATTATCTTTGCTCTATCTTATTATGTATAAGTTATCAAGGAGAGAAGAAAGACACCGAAGTATCAGATGCCTACCAGTTACCAAGAACATGCCTGGAAGAGATACTTCATTTACCTTCACAATCTGAAGCGTTAGAGTCCCCATTCCACAGATGAGGAAACTGAGGATCAGAGTATCTGAGAATTTTCCCCATCATTACACTGCTAGTTCCTAATGGAGCTACAATGAAATCCAAGACTCTAACCCAAAACAGCTCTAACCAAAAGGAAAAATGGAAAGAAAAAAAGTAAAACCCTTGTTTTAGGTTGCTTCTTAAAGGCAGAAAACTCAAATGCTTTTTGGATATATAAACATTTTCTTAAGAATTTTAAAAATAGGATAGATGGGAAAATATAACTAGATGCTGCTTTTGATTAATGTCATGAAGCACTTCATAAAAAGAGGACAGTGTAAGAAAATGAAAACTATGTGTAGGTTAATTTAATGGGACATGGGGATCGAAAAACTGTGGGACTTCACCAAAATTCAAGACTGAAAAACTTTAAAGCAACCGAACATAACGAGACAGGGTTTTTTTTTTTTTTTTTCTGCATTTCATTATATCCCTTTTAAGATCAAGGCTACAGAGTTCTTGATCTCAGCTGGGGGTAAGGCCTGAGCTTCCAGCAAGCCAAGACTGGGATGCTGCTATTTCTGCATGGCATTAGCGGGCGGGGGCGCTTGTTCAGATTTGAACTACAGGGTCCACAATATTATCCCCAGATGGCTGAAGACGTCTTGGAGGTTCACTCAGGGCTCAGCGTGCACCAGGCAGCTGCAGCGTGACAACCAAAGCAAATAGAATGGAAAAACAACCCACTCTGTTACACTGGTCCTAGTGTGTGTCGTCTGAATGGAGACAGATAGCTCTATGGGCGTAGTCTACTTTTATTGGGTATGATGAAATCTTTCTAAACAGGGCCATTTCTTTAGCTGTTGTCATAAAACTCTTATCAGACGGAAATGAAGTCTTTTCAAAATTGACTTTCCTCGGTGGAATAGTGTGCTCAGCACACTCAGTGCTATTTCTTCGTGTCACATATCTTAAGTGGTGACTAAAGCTGATGTTCTGCCTTAAGCTTATTCTTAGAAGGCCTGAGACTATAAATCTAACAGTCTATCCTCATGACTCCAGACGTGACTGCAATAAACTCATTTGTAACCGGTGACGAGCTGGCACCTGCCGGAGACTGTACACCAGCGTCCCAGCAGTTCTCTCCTTCTCTGTCACGAAGTGCATCTCTCGTACAAATTAAGCCAAGTGGGCTAATTGTCTCTGTCCTCTTTTCAGCTTGTCTCCAACTCCAAGGCTCCTTCCATTCAATGGTTGTCTATGCATTCATCCCTAAGTCTGAATTTCAGACTTAGAGTTTGTGTTGTCTAGTGGACATCTCCACAGGTGGTCCCAGGGGGGTCTTGCAGACAGACTAGCAGACTAGGAGCACACTCCTTAGTGCAAAGTAGATCATGGTTCAAGTCCCAGCACTGACTCTGCTTCTTATGAGACTTGGCTGCTGACTCCTTCGTAAGCTTGGGTTTCCACATCTACTGAATGGGAATAAGATGGCCCCTGCTCCATGAGATGGTTGGGAGAATTAATATAACATAATCACAGAGTGTGGGCAGCAGTGACTTAGATCATGGTCTCTGACTGCCTCATGGCTGCATTTGTACTGGGAACTTCCTATGTAAAGGTACAGGTCAAGATTGCCCAGTTGCTATGGTGACAGCTGGCCTGAGGAGGCTCTGTGTAAAGGCACAGGAGCTATGTCACTCTGAACCTTGAGCTCAGGCACCAGCTGCTGTTGGATAGAAAATTCTGGGCCTAATAAGATAACCACAATGTCTCACAAGTGACTGTGACCTTCTGGCCTGTCTGCTTTGCAGAAACTTTCCCACAAAGAACCTTTTGATGATAAAACCTATATATCTAAACATGCTGCACTAGCTCTGGGTCATTGTTCCTCCATCAGAGGATGAAGACCCACCTGGTCCCAGCTTTCTCTCTATAAGTGTTTGTCTTTTCTTAACCCCATTGCCCCTTGCTAATTTCTGAATCAACAGCCTTGCAGGCTGTGGAAACAGAGCACCCGGCCATGGTAAGTACTCCATTAATAATAAACAATATTAAACATGAAACCAAACTCATTATCCCCACCTTCAAGCCTGTGCTTCTTGTCCTGCCCCATCCTCCTAAACTCATTCCTTTCCATCCACAATAAATCCACGACATTTGTGTTCATTTCCACCCTTCTATTTTATTGCCTTTTTATCATACAGAAAAATTATATGAAATTATAAGTTACTATTTTTTCCAATGTAAATTCTGGTAAGTTGAAGGGGACAACAGAGGAAAGACCTATTTGCAATAGGAATTGCTTAAGTAGAAAGCAAGTTGTATCATCTAAGGGTTACTGACTTCATTCAAAGGCTTAAATTCAGCAAAAGTAAGAAATGATCACTAAAGATTTTACTTCATTTTAGTTAAAAGAAAATTTATCTAGGGGCTGGGGCTATAGCTCCGTGGTAGAGTGCTAGCCTTGCATGTGTAAGGCACTGGGTTCGATCCTCAGCACCACGTAAAAATAAAGATATTGTGTCTATCTATAACTAAAACATATTAAAAAAAAAAAAGAAAAGAAAATTTATCATGATTTTACCTAAAACCTTGAAACAGCTCTCCATGATTCCTTAGGCCAGTGATGAGTTGTAAAATGCATCACAGGGCCTTGAAAAGAATACTTTAGTGAAGAGGTCTGTGTAAATATTAGCACTAAAAAATAAAAAAAGCCACTTCATGATAAAAACATAAACAACAACCTATACCTTTGTCCTGCCCACCTGGGATATGCCCCAGCAAAGGGACTGTGGTTAAAGTCATGAACTCTAGGGATCATACCAGCTCTGCCTCCTCGGGCTGTCTGACCTTGAGCAAATCACTTTAACTCTGTGCCCTGGTTTCCTCATCTATAAAATGAGAATAATAAGAATGACTAGGGTTGTGTTAAATATATCTAAAGCACTTGATGAACGTTGGCTGTTGTTTCTATATGCTGTTTGTGATGATCAAATGAAACATTTGTAATTCAACATCTGTAATCCATGAAAGTTAAAAAAAAAAATTAAGATCAGTGTGTTAGTCAGCTTTTCTCCACTGGGACCGAAAAATCTAACCAGAACAACTTAGAGAAGAAAACCTTTATTTTGGCTCATGGTTTCAGAGTCCATGGTTGGTTGACTCCATTGCTCTGGGCCCAAAGTGAGGTAGGACATTATGGTGGAAGGGCTTGGCAGAGGAGAGCTGCTCAGTTCATAGCAACTGAGAAAGCGGAGAGAGAGAAGAGGGAAGGGGAGGAGGGGGCACAGGGAAGGTGAACCCTTGTAGGACATACCCCAGTCACCAGCCTCCTCTAGCCATGTCCACCTGCCCACAGTAACCACCCAGTTAGTTCATGCAAACTAGGATGGACTGATGAAGTCACAGCTCTCATAAGCTAATCATTGCACTGACGAGCATTCCTTCAATAACACGGATGCTTTTCCAGGACACCTCACATCCAAGCCATAACAATAAAGTAGACAAGTGATCAATAATAAAGATACATGATATCCTCCTTAAATCAGATCATTTTGTACTTGACAAAGGGCCTTTTCGACATATTTGCTTGAATATAAACTCAGCTACAAGAGATAAACACTGCTCTTTGAAATTTATGGGTTTTTAAAAAATGTTTTGAATCATTTAATAGCTTACATTAGCCAATGTAGATATATGGACTCATTCTTTTGGAAACTTGGAGTGTTTATAAATTCACCCCATTTCAGTAAAAATCACACTGGACTGGTAAAGAGAGTCCAGGGCTTGAATTCCAACTCTGCAATAAGCTAAGTGTCCGCAGGCAAGTCATTCAGCCACTCAAAGCCACGGGCTCCTATACGTACAGGCAGGACCAGATACCCTGTGGGGGCACCACCCTTCGTAAACAGATGCCAAGCTGTGAGCTGTTGTTAAGGAGGAACATCATTTTCTTTGTTCTAAAAGTTTTTCTTCAAGTCATATAGTTGGAATTTCAAATGAACAGAAAGTAGCTCTCTCCTGACTCCCAGATTAGAACTTTCAGCTCAATAAATCTCCAACTTTTCAAATCAAGATGCTATAGAACTCCTCTCTATGTAAAAATAATGAAAATAAAGACAACTGAGGAGAAATAAATCCCACGATTCTTAGCAAGCTGACACTATCTGAAAATACTTTTTCCATAGATAGAGGAAACCGATTCTTCCTTCTCACTTGTCTGAAACGGGCAAATGACTCTCACTGCCACTCTGCATTGGTCTCAATCCTGCCTGGTTTTAAGAAAACTGATGACCGAGTGTGTATGAAGTCACCTGTGCCTAGCAACACATGTGACACTCCACCTGGAAAAGCAAGAGGACAGGATGTTGCAGATGAGAGAAACAGACATGAGGCATTTTAGAGCCGATCAGTTTCTTACTAGTTGTATTCACATCAGACAAAAATGATCATTGAGGCAAGGGAAGTGACCAGCAATAATGTGTAATTCGCCATAACAGTATCTTGTTAAAAACATCGAGAACATGGCAAATTCAAATCCTTTAATTTGGAAAACCAGGAACAGAACAGAAGCATCCTTAATACGATAAAGTGCATCTCTAAATCTACAAAAGTCAAAGCCACTAATGTTATACTTAACAGTGAAAAATTAAGACAGTTCTCTTAAGATAAGGAAAAAGGTAAGAATGGCTCTCTAATTTAACTTTGAAGTGGAAGTCATTAGTGCAATAAGCAAGAAGAAGAATAAAAGGTGTTAGAAGAGAAATTTTTAAATTATCTTTATGTGTAGAGACATGGGTTTTTACATAGAAAATCCTAAAGAATCTACAAAGAGATTAATAGAACTAACAGATGATTTTGCCAGATTTTTGACTACAAAGTCCATATATCAAAAGCACTTATATTTCTATATACTAGCAGCAAACAATTGAAAAATAAAAAATTCTAAATACCTTTTATAATATCATAAGAATCATAAAAATTGTAAGAATTAAAAAATGTGAAAGGCTTCTATAGTGGCAACAATAAAATATTGCTGAGAGAACACAAAGATCTAAATAAATGAGAGAGAACTAGTGTATTGTACGCCTTTATTTAATGGTGCTAGAAAAACTGAATATCCAGTTGGAAAAAAAATAGCCTGTACTTTTGTATCACACAATACAAAAAATTAAAAATTGTTAAAGACTGATCATAAAAACTAAAACTACAAAGCTTCTAGAAGAAATCATAGGGTAAGTCATAGGACCACAGAATCATAGGATAAAGATATAAAGAATTGTCAAATTGATAATAAAATGATATCTCAGCTTTTTAATGAACAGAACTTGAAAATACACTGGGTAGATTTGGTGAGTACCTTGACCACCTTGGGTCATATCTGATTTGAAATACTGAAGAAGAATGCTTTATAGAAAATTTCACTGCTAAAAGTCATATCACTTATTTGACACACCCAGACATACAAATAAATAAGAAAGCACATGAAAATGTGCTCAACACCACTAGTCATTAGAAAAATGCAAATTAGAACCACACTGAGTTACTACATATCCCCTCTCATGGCTAAAACTCTTCAAGTAACAATATAAATATTAGCAAGGATTTAAAACAATTGGAACTTCTATGTCACTAGTGGTAAAGAAAAATGTAGCCCCTTTCGGAAACCAAAAGGTTCTTTACAAATTATACATACACCTATTCCATGATCAAATAATTATGCTGCTAGGAATTATTTGACAACTGGAAACACAAAAGTATTTTTACAAGATTATTATTAGCAGCTTTATTCATAGTAGACAAAAACTGGAAACAATCAAAATGTCCATCAGTAGCAGAATGTCTAAATAGATTGTGACATAATCATACAATAAGATGCTACTCAGCAATTAGAAAGAACTAAGGTGCACATAATGACATTAGGGAACCACAAAAATCTCAAAAATACTTTGTAGAGCTAAAGAATCAGACATTAAACACATATAAAAATTAAGAATATGATAAATTTAAACTATAGTGATAGCAATCAGGATAGTGGTTGGGAGGTAGAGAAGAGAATAACTGCAAAAATGCCTTTTTAAAAACTATCAGTTGATGGAGAGTTTCTAGCTTTTTCTTGGGATGTCAATCATATAGGTGCATATATTTGTCAAAACCCATCAAACTCTACCGTTAGAATCTGTGCACTGTGTACATTAATAAATAAAAATCTAGCATTTTCAAATATTTTATGGGAAATATAAAGCAGGAATGTCTAATTTTTAAGGAAAAGAAACTAAAAATGGCTACATTGGATTGTAATCAGCAAGATAATTTTGCTCAGGATACCTGCTTGGAAGTTCCTCTAAATAAGAAGATCCCTGAGTATGCTGAAAATATGATTAGATGACAAATACATAATTTCAAAGAGTTTCTTAAGAACATATCTTCTACATGGAGAATCAGTCCCCAAACTGGAAAGTATCTTGATCACGTTATTTCCATTGAATCCCTCAGACATTTGAATTATTCCCAGAAGTAGATAATTTGAGATAATTTTCCTAGTGAATAATGCGATAGATAGCATCAAACTGGTGAACTACCTCAGTGAGTTTTCTTAGCAATCAGGAAAATGTTTTTCAATAGGTTCAAAAGAGCTATAAGAAGAAACTTTTGCATTTACAAGGCAATCTGGTTATATGTGACATTTTCCCGCATGGGCAAGCATCTTCAGTTTTATCTTGACATATCTACTGCTATCTTTCTCAAAGTTTCTTTTGCACATTAAAAGAATTGCCATTTCACACATAGCAAAACACTTAAAATCTCCCTCTCAAACCAAAAAATGTCATATGATCTCTGGAAAATTGGTTATATTTTTATCATTACTGAGAACTGGTAAAATTAAGTTATATAAGTTACATAGCTGATATGAATCTTACATGTCATCTTATTAATAAGCCATGGTAAATATGATCTACACAGATACATACTTCATAACCAAGGGGTTTTCTAATTACCTGTTTTCTCATTTTTTTTCATCCAGGTGCTTTTAATCTTCCAACGGTTCAAATGTTTTCTAATTATCTGCTTTCTTAATGACCTTATCACTGACAATTTAAAGTCTAATCACACCATGATTTACACACAAAAATAGAAAACAGAGGGTCAACATACAAAGTCAGGACTCTGCAACTCTGAACAGTGCATTTTCTTCCCAGTGACAGAGAGGTACCAATCCTGCCAACCCCTGGCCTCCCTTTTTTACAAAACAGACAGCCGAATGGCTTGTCCTATTGATCCAATATAACACGTTGAATCTGTTGCCATGGTTAATGTCAGAGCTCATGGCCAGATTGAGTGAGGAGGAGAAGGAAGCCAACAGGAGACCTGTGGATCTGCCCAGAGTGTGGGCCTGGGCCTGGCCAAGGAGAAAGGGATGTAGTGTTACCCCCATTCACTCTGCTCCTAGGGAACATGGTGGGGTTCAGAGGAAGCAGTCGGACCTTGCTGGACGGTGACACTACGTGGAAAACTTACTGTGAACAGGTAGATGTGGTGTGTACCTGGTCCATCTTAGGTGACATCTAACTCAACATACTGAAGAACCTGGGATGTAAGTAGAAGATCCACTGTTAAGAGCCATGTCACTTATTTGGCCTAAACTTTACCAAAGGAGTTTTGCAACACTGGAGTAATTCCTAGGATGTAGTATATTTGTTGAGCTAATGAATGATGTAGAGCTCTAGTATATTAACCAACTCGAACACTGATGCCTAAAGTTAAGCATAATTTAGTGATTTTATCTGAACAAGTATATTAACATAAGGTAGCAATACTAGCTACCATTTATTTATAAACTGATTTGTAGCTGGTAGAATGGAGGTAATAGTTGAAATACATTTAACTAGTATACTTGCCTTGCTGTTCCCTACCCAGTAAAATCAAGAGCATTTAAAATTTAGGGATGAAAAAATGACAAAACTCAATTTTAACTTCCATATTATATTTGTTAGTTCTGTTTTCATTTTTGATAACCAGGTTTTGTTGAGAGGAAATAGTAATTTCCAAACCCTAAAGGAGTCCCTTGCAATACTCAGAACAGGAGCCTGAAAATTAAATCATGGAAATAAAGTCAGAGAGAGCACAGCATCTGATATAACTCCCAACTCAAGAGAGAGGAGATAAATAATGTCAGTCACTGAGAAAGCTGAAGACAAGAAGAGATAATGAGAGAAAAATAAGTTTAGGGGGCTGGGGCTGTGGCTCAGTGGTAGAGCATTTGCCTAGCATGTGTGAGGCACTGGGTTCGATTCTCAGTACCACAAATAAATAAATAAAATAAAGGTCTGTCAACATCTAAAAAAATTAAAAAAAAAAAAAAAGTTTAGGCTCTGACATCCTGGCTGTTCTCTTAGGATCCAAACCTTGGGTGAGAATACAAATGGGAATAGGAATGAAAACACCCAAATATCTAGAGTATCCATGCACAGAGGAACTTATTCCTCAACATAATAGCCTAAAATACCACAAACTTCTTAAAGAAGACTAGCACTGTCATGTTGTCTTCAACAAGGTGCAGGATTAATAGAGTAGAAATGGCTGAAGATGGTACCTCACACCATAAGGTGGATGTCCTGGGCATCAAGATTTAGACAAAGCAGCCTGAATTCAGGTGAACGGCCGTAGTGAGCAGGGACTTTGTGTCTAGAAGCTGGGGCACAATCCATTCTTCACGGAAGATACCAATATGATGCCCAGAACAAGGCAGAACTAGTCATTTCTCCATGGCCACCAAAAAGATACCCAGGGACAAGAGTGACCAGCCATCCCATTTTGAGACCTCAGAAGACAGCACAGAGCCCAAGTCCCATCTGTCACCCTAATGATCCACAGCGTCTCCCTGCACCCAGTTCATATGAGGAAGGAAATGAGGCAAAGGGACACATGAAATAGGGAAGAAGCTTTAAAATCTGAATTTTAAACTAATTGAATTTATGTCTTTAAAAGGCTATTTTATTTATTTATTTATTTATTTTTTTATTTTTTTATTTTTTTTTGCGGTGCTGGGGATTGAACCCAGGGCCTTGTGCTTGCAAGGTAGGCAATCTACCCACTGAGCTATATCCCCAGCCCTATTTAATTTATTTTTTACTAACATTTTTAGTTCCCCTCCCTCTACCCACACCTGCACCACCATTAGCAAAAGTAAGATTTTGAAAACTACATTACTTACATGAAAGTAAGTTCAAGTTCTCTGTAATAATTAATAATGGCTATTATTTTGTACCAACTATACTAAGGTCGTCACAGTTACTGCTCACATATTAATCACGACTATTCTGTGAAGCAGGTATTCTTCTTACGCCAGTTCACAAATGAGGAATTAAAACAAAATCACAAAGTAAAGGACAGAACCTGGACACACACAGGAACCTGGCACCGGAACCAGTATTTTTGACTTGCAGTAAATTTGACTTTGCAAACGAGCATGCAATAGAGCTGAGGGCTTAATTAGTGCATTGTTATTACATGACTTTTATTTACTCCATTTCAGTCCCCAGCCTCCACAGCCACATTCCCTCTCCTCTTTCCTTCCCCTATAATCCTTCCTCTACACTACTGATCTTTCTTCCACTCATTTATTTTAATTGGTGCTTTATAGATATAAAGGTGGAATTCACTGTGGTATATTTATATTAGCACATAGCATAATTCTGTCAAATTCATTCTGCATTTCCTTGCCTTTCCCATCTGCAATCTCCTTCTTCTACTCCACTGATCTTCCTTCCATCCTTGTGATATCTGACCCCGGCTCTTTCCCCCTTACTTATAAAGCTGAGACTTACCTACATTTATACATCCAGCTGTGATTACAAGCTCTTTTAACTGGACTGTAGGGTTTGGCCTGCTCCTTTTCCTTTTCTTCTTCCTCTGGTATCAGAAAAAGCTTTCTTTTTGATAAGGAATCTTATCATACAGTCCTGCATGGAAAGATATGAGAAGTGCATACGTATCTTTCCATAAAGGACTGTCCGGCCAGGCGCGGTGGCGCACGCCTGTAATCCCAGCACTTGGGAGGCTGAGGCAGGAGGGTCGCAAGTTCAAAGCCAGCCTCAGCAACTTAGCGAGGCCCTAAGCAACTCAGTGAGATCCTGTCTCTAAATAAAATACAAAATAGGGCTGGGGATGTGGCTCAATGGTGGAGTGCCCCTGGGTTCTATCCCCAGTACCACAAAAAAAAAAAAAAAAAAAAGGATTGTCTGGAGACCCCTACTCACCCTAAAGAGTACTTGGTTCCAGGGACCAGCAAGAAGACCTAGGCAAGGAGAATCTGAGTCCCTTTCAGAGACTGAAACACATTCTGAGGGTCTCTCATCCTCTGGGATTATAGGCATCATGGTTGACAAGAGTCGTTCTTTTCAGTAACCTGGCAGCTGAACTAACTTCTTACATGGGAGGAATCCATGACCTGAGAGGAAGAGTGTGAGTCTCGTACAGAAGCTAAATATGCCAGGCAGTCAATTTTTCAACCTGCCTTGCAGCTATGGTACAAATATAAAACTCTGGCCAAGATAATCAGACATACAGCTTCCAGGTTTGGATTAGAAGTTAAGAGACCATAATTTTCCAGGTTCTTCTATGTTGCCTCAAGTGACAGAATTTCCTGGTTTATTGAGGCTGAATAGTACTTGGAGACATATGTACCACACTTTCTTTATCCATTCATCACTTGACAGACGCTTTCATTGCTTCTGTATCTTAGCTATTATGAATAGCACTATAATGAACATGGGATTGCAGACACTCCTTGACGTACTAATTTCATTTCCTTTGGATGTATCCCAAGTAGTAGGATTGCTAGACCACATGATAGTTCTATTTTTAGTTTTTTTTTTTTTTTAAAAGAACCTTTAATTGCCAGGTGCAGTGGTGCATACCTGTAATTCCAGTGGCTCGGGAGAATGAGACAGGAGGATCACAGGTTCAAAGCCAGCAAGGACCTAAGCAACTTAGTGAGATCCTGTCTCAAAGCAAAAATAAAAAGATCTGGGGATGTGACTCAGTGGTTAAGTGTCCCTGGGTTCAATCCAAAAAAAAAAGAAGAAGAACCACCACCTTTATAATGTTTTCCATAATGACTTTATCTTTATTAATTATATTCCCATCATTAATATAAACATAAATTAAATTTAATCTTATATCCCATCAATGTATACAATGCTCACTTGTTCATTAAAAATAAAATCATTCTTTAAAAAATCAGAGAAAGCTGAATAAATAAAAATACATTAATGATCCAAAGAAGCAGACACTGCACAAAATGTACTTCTGGGGAAGGTGGTACATGACATCATCTACACTCAGTTTCCAGAAAGAACAGACAGGGACTGCAGTTCTATCCACACTCCTTGATGTCCAGTGGTTGATGTTGGTACCAACAGGACCAGGTGCAGGGGCTGCTCCCTGGTGAAGGCTGCCATGTGTATGGGAAGATTATGGTGTGGCTTCTGACGAGTAGCCTCCTGGGCTTGTCCTCCAGCCCTCCCAGAGATTCCATGACCTACCTGGTACATCTCTTTTAGTAGCTTTCTTTTACTTAAAATACCCATTTAGTTTCTTGTGCTTGAAACTAAGAACCAGTTTTGGTTTTCTATTGGTGCTCTTGGTAACAAATTAGCACAAACATTGTGATGGCTTAAAATAATAAATTTATTCTCTTGCACATCTGAAGATAAGAATCCTAAAATCAAGATGTTGGCACGGTCACAATCCTTTTTGGAGGTTCTAGAGGAGGATACGTTTCCTTGCCTTTCCCTATTTTGGAGGCCTCTTCCCTCCATCTTGAAAGCCTGCAACATTCTACCTCTATAACCATTCTTTCTTTGACACATCTTCCTCTGACTCCTTTCTTCTACCTTGCTCTTCCACTTTTAAAGATCCTTGGAATGACATTGAGTCCACCTGAATAATTCACAAGGATCTATCTAATCTACAATAAACTAATTAATAGACTTAATTCCAATGACAACCTCAATTCCCCTTTGCTGTGTAATCTAACACATTCATGGAGCTCAGCAATTAGGAGGTGGACACATTTAGAGGCATTATTTTACCTACCCCAGAACTTAAATGATGATGATATCTTTATCAGGAATCTTATCAGACACTTATGGAAACAAGGCAATCTATCAGCTGGCCCGTGGATGGGCAGAATGAATATCCAGTATTGGTATTAGTGAATGAAATTCCTCTGGTCACCTAGAGTGAAGAGTTCACTACAGCAAGGCCCAGCACCATGTGACCATATGCAAGAAATGAAGAAATACAAGGACAGTGACAATGGGATTGTTATTGTGAGTGGCATTTGATAGCCTGAAGGAAGAGGAGGATATGCTCAAAGCCAAAATTAATTGCTAAGAATATGAACCACCTGAACCACCACTGAAGGTCTTTCTACAGTGCTACCTGAAGAATCTTCTCACTCCTACTGACCTATGATGGCGCAAAACCAACCCAAAGGTCAACCTTAGAGGTTGCCAATTTATAATGTGAGTTCAACTTAAAACCTAGGAAAATCTCTTAGATAAAATCTCTTAGGAAAAAATCTCTTAGTTTTATCTAAGATTTAAAAGACTAGGACCCCAAGATTAGAAATAAGGATTTACAGGAGGATTCAGATGAATATTAAGCTCTTCCACCACTGAGTCTATTCCCAGTGGAAGCAGCCTCCAGTCCTCCTTTTCACAAAACTTTCCCCACCTTGTTTAAATATCTTTCTTATAAGACCTCACCTGGCTCTTTGCTGCAGACCAGAGATTGCTGCAGTAGAAATGGGCTTCCCCAACTTCGTTGGAAATACCAGCACTTTGGGATCACAGAGGGTGAATATCAGTATTTAATGATCAAACCCAGGCTGTGGGTATAGCTCAGTGGTAGAGCATCTGCCTACCATATGCAAGGTCTTGTTTTAATCCCCAATACTGAAAAAAAAAATCAAAGGAAAGATAGACAAATGTCAAATAACATATCAGGCAAATCATCTGAATTTAATGACCCTTTTTGGGGGGCTAACTAATCATGAGACCCCTCAGATTGAAATACTGAAAGTCCATTGAGGTCCTATTTGATTTCTATAATTTAAAAAGTTGAAGGAACACAGAATTGAAGATATATAAGAAGCTAATCTCCTCATCTGGTTCTCTGATCTGAGTCATTTTAGTCCTAGAAGGACAGGGCAGGCACCTTTGAGGAAGAAACCTTCTGTACCATGAAAGCAGGTACATCCCCCCTCCCCCCGCTGACTTTCCTTATGGGAACTATGGCCATTTGTCAAGACAACCACACATCAGAGAAAGGAACAGGCAATGCACTGTCCTTTGAATATTCATTGACAGTATCTCTCATCTGCTCGTTCCTGGAGACCCATTCTATGGTATACAATTTATACCAGGTAAGATATATCAGGTAAGTTCACCTATTCACATGCCTAGGGTGACCCTAAACCTATCATGTGATTATATTGCCATATCTTAGTGCATAGTTGGAATAGTTACCCCTGGAATTTGGTAGAATCCCACATTAGCTCCCACAACTGTGGAGTATAAGGACAGAAATGCACAAGTAAAGCCTCCTAGACCTTCTGCTAACACAAACACTAGCTCCACTATCAAAGACTTACAAGATGCAGAAGTGGTGCATCTTTCATCCCATTTACTTGACCTCTTTGATCAGTGTAGCAGGAGACAGGCCTTAGAGATCAGCAGTGGATTATCATAAGCTTACTGAGGCACATCTCCAATTGTACCTGCTGTTCTAGATAAAGCCATTTTGCTTGAGTAAACCAAACATGGTCCCTACTAGTTGATATATAGCTATTAATCAGGAAAATTCTCTTTGCTCTTCATTAGTAGGGACAAACTAAAATCCCTGTTTTTTCCCATCAGGGATAGAAATAGACTTCCTGTTATGTAGATTTCTTGTCTCTTCACTAAAATTTAGTCCATGGATCCCTTGATAAACCCTATTTGATCTTCTCTCATCTGTCATATCTCTCTGATACCCTATATGATAAAAAGAAGAATGTTATTCTAGATGCCATGGAAATACAATGTATATCAGAAGAAGGAGAGAAATCCAAGATAATACCAGGATACACAATCCCAGTTTCTGGGGGTCCAGTGACTTGGGATAAGTTGAGGTGTCACCTCCAAAATGGTGTTAGTCATTAACCTTCCACCTCCTCTCACTGAAAAAGAAACCAAAAATTTTGTGGACCTCGTTGGATTGGGGAAGCAATATGTATGTTCTTGCTACTTGGGCCATTTTGGATGACCTGAAAAGCTCTCCACTTTGCTAGAGCCCTGGCAGTGCTTCCTCTCGGGTATGAACCACAGCTCAAACAGCTCTGTCACTTGGCCTTTACGACTTGTCAGTTCAAATAGTACTTAAAATATCCAAAAAAGCAAATAAGGACGTCAAATAGAGCCCATGCCAAGTCACAGTACATGAATCACGTGGAAGCACCAAGGCCATTGGATAGAAGCCATGCCCTTTCTGGCAAGTAATTATTCTCCTTGTGAGAAACACCTGGCTCCTGGACTTTGACAGAGACTAATGGTCAGACCATGGGACACCAGCTGACCATTGTGAGTAGGACATCTCATCTGCCTTACCATTAATTGAGTACGCCCCATTACATATTATTAAAGGGACAAAGCACAAACATTTTAAAAGCATAAGTTTCATAGACAAGTGGATCATACTTCCAGCTTGCCTACTTTGACCGAGTGCCACCCCTCCTTGAGCCACACTGAGGACTTCAAGGGGGTGGCCTGAAAATAACTGACTACAAAGTGAAAATTCTAAACCAAGTTTGCTTAAATGTTTCATACCCCGAGGGACAACAGAGAAGGGAAACTTCCTTGTGAGTGGAAATAAGACCTTTTCGTCTAGTTCACTGATAGGGTGGTTTGAGGTTAGACCTGTGAGATTCATTGGAATGTGCTAATGGTTGGTCAGATGCTTGAATATTTGGAAGGAATGAGATTGGAGGTTTGGAGGTGAGCTTTGGAGAAAGGATGCAACCCTATGAATGGACCCAGATTCTGGGATTATCTGCAGAATGCTTACCAAAAGATCCCTCTAATGAAGGGAACAAACTGACAGACCATCTTCTCCCATTGTGCCTCTAGAGTAGAGTAGGCCCTTGAGCAAATGGCAACGATGGCAGAAAACGATACATGAACTCAACATGATCTAGTAACCAAGATCACCTGGAAGCTGCCCAAACCAGTACCCAGTCTCTGAAGCAGGAAATGAGTCTTAGCACCAAAGAGTACCATGTCATGGAGGACCAGGCAGACACCTGTAGTGGTTTAACTCTGTTGGTTACCTCCCCTCATGAAGGAGGAGTGATGCACCCATTGAACTTATGTTTTCAAGATCTTCCTATTCTACCTACTGTGCTTCTACAAATTTGTATTCTAACTCATATTTTGGTCACTCCCTCTATATCCTTCATGACATTGTGTCTAATACGTAACTCACTTTAGAGAAAAAAGAAGATACCATATTGATACATATGAAACTCACTGTCTTGCCATTTACCCTATCCGCAGAAATATCTGACCTTATTCTAAATAATCCTATGGTATCAGCAACACTTTGAAAATTCAGAATTCAGCCCAAAAGAATTTCCATATATGTTGAAAAGTAAATATTTGATATTCTGTAGGTAGAATACATGAGCCAGGACCTACATAGAGAAATGAAAGTGGCACTTCTTGAGATCACAATGATCCTTTGCAAAGGAGCTCTTAACCACTGAGCCACATTCCCAGCCCTTTTTATTTTTTATTTTGAGACAGGAGCTGGCTAAGTTTCTGAGGCTGGCTTTGAACTTGCAATCCTCCCACCTCAGCCTCCAAAGCATTGGGATTACAGGCATGTGCCACCACAAGACCCACAACTGCAGGGCTCTTCTGGTTTTGGGACATTAATAGTAATATCCAAGGGTTGAATGTTTTCATCAGTGCATTCGTCAGCCTTTCCACTGAGTTGGAAGCTGAAACTCAAATTTTGAAATTTCAGGCTGCTCAAGCGATGGGTCAACAGCACCAATAAAAAAGGACAGTAATTGTGCTACAATTAATCCTAACCAAATAGCACTGCTGCCACAGAGGGAATCCCAGGGATCACCTCCTGTGGTCTAACATTGCCATGGCCAGCAATCTGGGACTCAGAATCAGATGTCAACCTCTGAGATGCTAGGATAACTGCCTGTGGGGAGGAAGAGAGAATATTTTAAGATGTATAAGGAATGATTACATGAGGTAGGTAGAAATGACCATTTTCAAATAATGCATAGAAATAATAATAGTTATAAAAATTATAGAATATGGTTTATATCTATAATATCAATTATATGCATATTAATATGCATAAAATGTTTATAATGCATAGAAATTATATTTCTATAGAGTATACATTTGCTGTTTAAAATTTTTTATTTGTTCTTTTTAGTTATACATGATAGTAGAATGTATTTTGGCAAATTATACATAGAGTATAACTTATTCTATTTAGGATCCTACTCTTGTAGTAATACATGACGCAAAGTTACCCTGGTGACGTATTCCAATACATGACTAGGAAAGTTATGCCTGATTAATTCTAATGTCTTTCCTATTCCCCTCTGCCCTCCCTTCCCTTCATTTACCCTCATCTAATCCAATGGATTTCTATTATTCTCCTCCCCAACCTCCCCTGTTTTGGGTTTGCATCCATAAATCAGAGATACTATTCAGGCTTTGGTTTTGGGGGATTGTCTTATTTCACTTAGTATGATATTCTCCAGTTCCATACATTTACTGGCAAATGCCACAATTTCATTCTTCTTTATCACTGAGTAATATTCCATTGTGTATATGCATCACATTTTCTTTATCCATTCCTCTGTTGAAGGACACCTAGGTTGTTTCCATAACTTGGTTATTGTGAGTTGAGCTGCTATAAACATTGATGTGGCTGCATCACTGTACTATGCTGTTTTTAAGTCCTTTGGGTATAGACTGAGGAATGTGATAACTGGGTCAAATGGTGGTTCCATTCCAAGTTTTCTGAGGAATTTCCATACTGCTTTCCATAGTGGTTGCACCAATTTGTAGTTCCACCAGCAACCTATAAGAGTGACTTTCTCCCCACATCCTCATCAACCATTATTGTGACTTGTATTCTTGATAATTACCATTCTGACGGGAGTGAGATAGAATCTCAGTGTAGTTTTAATTTGCATTTCTCTAATTGCTAGAGATGATGAACATTTTTTATATATTTGTTGATCATTCATATTTCTTCTTCTGTGAAGTATTTGTACAGTTCCTTAGCCCATTTATTGATTGGGTTATTTTTTATGGGTTACGTTTTTTGAGTTCTTTGTATATCCTCAAAATGAATGACTTCTCTGAGGTACTGGTGGCAAAGACTTTCTCCCATTCTATAGGATCTCTGTTCACATTCTTGATTGTTTCCTTTGCTGTGAAGAAACTTTTTTTTCAGTTTGATACCATCCCATTTACTGATTCTTGATTTTACTTCTTATGTTTTAGGAGTCATATTGAGGAAGTTGGTTCCTAAGCCAACATGAGGAAGATTTGGGACTACTTTTTCTTCTATTAGGTGCAGGGTCTCTGTTCTACTGCCTAAGTCTTTGATCTACTTTGAATTGATTTTGTGCATGGTGATATCAGGGTTTAATTTGTTTCAATGATTTTTAAAATTTTTTTATTTCAATTTCATTAATTTTGGCTCTGATTTTTATCATTTCCTCTTCTCTGCTTTTGGTGCTGGTTTGTTACTTTTTCTAGGGCTTTGAGATGTAAAGTTAGATTATTTGGTGATTTTCTGTTCTTTTAATGCATGAGCTCAATGCAATAAACTTTCCTCTTAGAATTGCCTTCATAGTGTTCCAGAGATTTTGATGTTGTTTCACTATTCTCATTTATCTAAGTATTTTTTTATTTCATCCCTGATTTCTTCAGCTATCCATTGGTCATTCAATAGTATATTATTTAATCTCCAGGTGTTAGAGTAGCTTCTATTTTTTATTTTATCCTTAATTTCTAATTTCATTCCATTATGATCTGATAAAATGCAAGGTATAATCTCTATTTTTTGTATTTGCCAAGAGTTGCTTTGTATACTAAGATGTGGTCTATTTTAGAGAAGGATCCATGTTCTGCTGAGAAGAAAGCATATTCAGTCATTGATGGATGAACTATTCTATATATGTCTGTTAAGTCTAAATTAATTGTATTTTTTAGTTCTATGGGCTTCTTTAGTTTTTGATTTGAAGATCTATCAATTGGTGAAAGAGGCATGTTGAAGTCACCTAGTATTATTGCGTTGTGATTTATTGATTCTTGAGATTGTAAATGGTTTGTTTTATCTATGTTGATGCTCCATTATTTGGGGCTTACATATTTAACATTGCGATGTCTTGATGATGTATAGTTCCCTTAAGCAGTCAGAAATGGCTTTCTTTGTCCCTTCTGATTAATTTTGACTTGAAGTCCACTTTATCAGGTATGAGGATAGAAACCCCTGCTTGTTTATAAGATCCATGTAAATGGTATGTTTTTTGCTTCCCGTTTACCTTCAGTCTAAGGATGTCTTTGCCTGTGAGGTCTATTGGAGACAGCACATTGTTGGCTCTTTTTTTTAAAAAAATACTTTTTTAGTTGTCAATGGACTTTATTTATTTATATGTGGTACTGAGAATTGAACCCAGTGCCTCACACATGCAAGGCAAGTGCTCTAACACTGAGCCATGACTCCAGCCCAAGGTCTTATTTTTCAATCCAGTCTCCCAGTCTATGTCTTTTGATTGATGAATTGAGGTCATTTACATTCAATGCTATGATTGAGAAATTCCCTGTCATTTTGAATTATTTTTGGTTTTTAATTTGTAATAGCTTTTTTGATTAACTATACTTCTAGTGTAGTTCCTCCTTTTGCTGAATTTCAAGTTTTTTATTTCTTCATGAAATATTTTGTTCAGAATGTTTTTGATAGTACAGGCTTTTCGATTGTGAATTCTTTTAAATTTGTCTTTTTTTGGTTGTGAATTCTTTTAACTTTTGTTTACAATAGAAGGTTTTAATGTCATCATCAAATCTGAAGCTTAGGTTTGCAGGGTATAGTATTCTTGGCTGGCATCCATTTTCTTTCAGAGCTTGGTATGTATTATTCCAGGACCTCCTAGCTTTAAGGGTCTGGGCTGAAAAATCAGCTGAGATCTGAATTGGTTTCCCTAGACATTTGCTGTTCTTTTCAGCCACTTCAGATCTGAAATGCCTTACCTTAGAGAAAGAGGTCACCTCTCCCTTCAGGTCTCTCTACTATTTCTTGCCTGATACGGGTACTTTGAAGTTCTGGTGCTCCAAGAAACCATATTTTCTGAAATGGAAAATTACAGATGCTTGCTTTGTCTGCCTCTTTGGGGGTCACAGGACCCTGACTCTGCCAATCATATCCACTACAGACTTTGTTTTTGGTTTTGTTTTGTTTTGCTTTGCTTTGCTTTGTATTTGGGAGAGGAGGTTCATAAAATTTTCTTATATTTTTTATTGTGGTAAAATATACATTACATGAAGTTTGTCATTCTAACCATTTTTTTAATTTAATTTTTGCTAATAAGTTTGATAAAATGAATTGTTCTGTTACTTTGTTTTGAAATGTCTCACAGTGTTGCCCAGTTTGCCTCAAACTCCTGAATTCAAATGATGACCCTGCTTCAGCCTCTTGATTAGCCAGGACTGAAGGCAATGGCACCATGCCTGGCTGAATGAGTTCTCCCTTCCTTTGTCTCTTCTTCCTTCCATTCTTCCTTCTTTCTCTCTTTTAATTGAAGACTGTAGACCTTAATTGGAAGCAAATGATGCAAGGAAGCAGGGCCACAAAGTCCATTCCATAAGGGTGCTGGTGATACTAGCATGACAGCTGTTTCCAGAGGTACAAGTGGCCACATTCCCAATGGCAGCTCACAGTGCCCAGTGCGATGGCCTCAGGAACTGTGGCATTTGGGCTCAGAGATTTGGATGTCACTTCTGTCTGGCTCTACAGCAATTTTAGAATTATTATCTTGTAATACTTTCCTGTTCTGCCTAATTTAATGAGAGTAAGATTTTGTTAATTATAACAATGAATCTTTGCTGATTCAGGAATGCCATGCAAACATGGAGTGCGCGGAGCCATGTTTCTCGTTCCTTGGAGAGGACTCCCCTGTGTAGTAGATGTGCTGCTGAGGTCAACGTGAGGACTTGCCTGTGAACAAAGTCAAAAAGGAGGATGACAGCTGGAAGTCGTAGAGAAAAAGCCATGGCTCTGGAATCTCTGGATCCAATTGTGCCTCAAGTCCAAGTTTTTCTGTAAAAGCTCTTTTCAGATTTCACAGGCTAAACTGGTTTCTGGAACATATTTCCAAAAGGCAATGTCCAGCCATGGTGTACGATTTCCATATTTGGCTAATTCATGGAATAGAGATGTGACAAAGAGGCTGCTGTGTCTTGTATGTCCAGAGGACTTCAATTGTGTCTTCCTCTCTCCAGGAAGCATTAGTAGGTACTAACATGTCTATAATTAATCTTTGCCAGAATCCTACCATAATAATTATTTCTTCAAGAAACATACTGGCTCAAAGAGAAGGCAGATTTTTAAGGTATTAATATTTATTTCCAAATTGACCAAATGGAATCAGTTTATATTTTCACTGGTCAATAAACTTTTCCTGAAAGAATGCTTATTTCTCTATATCATCAACAAAAATCAGGAATCCCATTGAACGGATACTTGTAAATTTTATAGCTTTGTAAAAAATAATCTTATTTTAGTTATTATTTAATTTCTTTGATTACTATTTAGGTTGATCATTTTTGGTTTTGTTATTTTTAATTAATCCTCAATCAATGGTTTGTTACTCAAAATTTTTGTGATTTGTCTATCAATAAAATATGCTATAGAAACTTTCAACCCCTACAAAATTTATCCTACATTCAGTACAACATCCAAAGCATGTAGGAATATTTGGGTTTTTATCATTTTTCTTCTATAATGTATAAATCAGTCAAAGAGCTTATTTGCTACTGCAAAGCATGGAGACTATGTTCAAAGGATCAAACAGGCTGGTAGAATCAAAAAGAGCAAAGAGACAAAGAAAATAACTGTAATTAAAAGCACTTTTCACAGGTCAAAAGTGTACACTCACTTTTACTGAACAGATGGTATTAATGAGATGCATGTTCATTAGGACTGGTCTCTTCATTGTGCCTTTAGTATAAATGGCTCAGTGCATGTGAGGTGCTTGCCCAAATGAGGAAATGCAATAATTAACATGGTACCTGTCTCTCTCTTCCTACAAAAACTCAATGGAGTCAATAAAGGAAAATGCATCAAACTAGAAAATAAGAAGCAGTCTTACCCTGTAAAAGAGACAGTTTAACTCACCATCATTTATAGTTATGAAACATTAGAAATTCCCAGTAATATAGTAAATGAGCTAATTAAAGAAATCTAATTAAAGAAATATATTGCTAGTAATTATTCCCCAAACTATTAAAACCATTAGAAAATGTTCATATGTCAATTTTTTTAAAAAAGTCAATTGTATAGGCACTAAACTATTATGTTAAATGTACATGATTATAAATATATGCATAGTCTAGTAGGAAATACAGTGAAACATCACTTTTCTAACAAAATAAAAACACCAGCGTCAACTAGTAAGATGTCCTAAAATATTAAAGATTCAATTTATAAAAACTAAAAACAATTTAAACATAACTATAAAATGAAACAAGGAACTCAATTTTAAATAAAAAGTTTATATTTAAAAACTTTTAAAATAAAAAGTTACAAATACGTTCTGTCCAACATTTATAAAGTGGAACAGATGTCATCAGGAAAAATGCAAAAAAAAGGTCTTGAAAGGATGATTTACGAGCTCAGTGAGGGAATAAATGACCAAGGGGAACCATTCTGGATTCACAAAGACCAACTTAAAATCACTTCATTTTTTTATAGGGGTGCCAACTACATTGATAGACCAGAAAGATACTGCAGAAATAGAAGAATCTGAATTTCAATCTTCCTAGATAACTTTACTGAAAGTATGGTAAAATGTGGGCTGATGATCATACAGGTAGGTTATTTTCATAACTGGTTAAACAGACTTGCCAAGGATGTAAATAAATTCATGATGTCAACTTAAAGGGGCTCAATGCAGTATTCTGTCTTCATCATATTAGGGAGACTTGAAGGACAACTGATGTCCTAATAAAATGATGCACTAATAGCATGAGTAGGTAACAAGTTAGGTGGAATAGCAAATTAATGGGATAATAAAGTAGCAATCCAAAATGATTTTAATACCACCAAACCACAGTTAATTTTACATGAAAGTTATGCAGATAACCAGTCAAGAGGGAACAACAAAGTAAAATAATAAGATAATGTTATATAACTCCTTAAAATGGATAAAATTTAAAATACTTAAAATTAGTAGTGCTAGAGAAAAAAATTGAGAACTGGAAGTGCATACATTATGCTGATAATATAATTTGTTACAATCACTTTGGAAAATCACTTGTCAGAATGTAGTAAGCCCCGCATGTATTTACCCCACAACCCAGCAACTCTACCCTGAGTATATAACCACCAGCTATGAGGGCTTACATTTTCCAAAAGACTTGTACTATAATAGTCAAGGCAGCTTTATTCAAAAAAGTCTATGAAAATAAATGGGGGTATAATTTATACTTTGGAACACTCCAGAGCAATTTAAAAAGAGTGAGCTTCTGCCTCATTTAACAAAGTAAAAGGATCTCACAAATGCAAAAGTGAGGACTGGAATTGCACTGTTCCATGTATATGAAATTCAAAACAGGTAAAATGAATCTATTTGATAGAGGTGAGAACAGTGGTTACATCTGGGAGGCTGCTGAATGTAAGGAGGATGATGGATGCTGAAGAAATTCTCCATGTGAACTGGCTGGTGTTTCAATGGTCGCTGGCATATGTAAAAATGCATTGGGTTGTACACTTCTTCAGATCCGTGGTTGTCACTGTTTGTAAACTATTCCTCATCAAGATTTCATACAGATGTATGTGTGTATAGGGAAAAAATGAACTGAACTTGGATTCAAATAAACCATTCTATAGACTGGAGAAGAACCCAAAGTACCCTATAAATGAAAATCTTTGTGGGTTCTCATTGTCTACACATGCAATGTGAGTTAATGGCAGGGGTAAAAGCTGATGAGTTCCTGATATTCCTAGATGTGTGGTGTCCATAATAAACAACCCTGCCAGGCCTTCTCAGCAATGTTCAGAGCACACCCGGCCACTGCGGACATTTCCTTCTGCAGAGCTTGAACATCATGAGTTGAGAGGCTGCCAGAGAAAAATAACCGTCTGTTGAACATCTGAGAAAGGTCTAAAGAGCCAATGCTTTCCAGCCCGGGAGAAGAAAGGGAAAAAAGAAGAGAGACTCAAAAAGGAACCTGATTTATCCTATATATACCCCGAAGGCTGAAGGGGAACTGTGGATGAAAGCATCCAGGTGGCTGGATTTATTCTGACATAAGGAAGCATTTTCTAAATAATAGAGCTTCCAACAAATGGCTCCACAAGGTTATGAGTTGATCAGACAATGACTGGACTTGTTCCTTTGTACATAGAGAAGGTACCTGATTCAGCTGATAGGTTAAATAAGATGTCTTCTAAGATCCTGTTAATTCTGTGATTACTTTATCCCCCAGGCAGGACGAGTTGATGGATCAGGAGAACTTGGCAGGAATAAAGGAAATCTATGAGTGGGTTATTCTGTGCAAAAGTCACTGACTCTACCTTTCAACTTGCAGGAGAGACTGCACATCAGTAAGTCAATCATCGCAGTGCATTCATTTCTTAGAAGAGCTCTCCAACATGCAGGGGACATGTTTCCAAGGAGAATGAAATAGAAGGGGAGTCTCTTGACAAAAATTTTTCTGATTACTCATTATTTAAACTATAACTATCTTTAAATAAATTATTTTCTCTCATTTTATGAGTTTCTCCATCTATAGCCCATAATATGGGTGATAACAGTAAAAGGGAGAAAAATCAGTTCTACTGCTCTTTTTACATTTGAGCAGAATGTACACCAGTGTCATTGGAGTGATTTAGATGTCACCAGCAACATATGAATGAATCTATTTTCCCATGCCTCCATTAGCATTGGATTTGGTCATGGTAGCTAATTTCTGCTAATTTAATTAATAGCAGGCTCAGAATTGTTTTAACTAATATTAATAATGAGGCTAGACACTTAAAGAATTGAAAGACTAGGAGGAAAAAAAGACACTGAGCAATCCCATACAGTTCAACCTGCCTCTGCTGAAGCCAGACTGTTCACTGCCCTGCGAGGATTTCCTCTGTTCTCACAAGCCAAGTGGTTCCAAGGATGGGACTCAGGCAGCCAATTCCATCTTCTCATGGCTGTAGGTCACATTTCACTGTGGTCCTACTGTTTTCTCATTACCCTGCTATAATTGTCTCAGGAACTATTGACTCTCCAAAGTTATGGTAGCAACAAATTTTATACCTAGATCCACAATGAACAGCACTCCTGTAGCGAGCTCATAGAACCCTGGTGTGCCCGTGCATCCAGTGAGAACATTGTTGCCAACCAAGTGGTTAATGGGGCCACCTCCACCTCCATGTGATGGTACTTAGGATGGTATTTTTTTTTTTTAATTGTGGTTCATTGTACACAAATAGAGGACAACTATCGTTTTTCTGGTTGTACACAAAGTAGAATCATACAATTTGCATATTCATACATGTACATAGGGTAATGATGTTTGTCTCATTCTATTATCTTTCCTTCCCCTCCCCCCCCACCCCTCACATTCTTCTATATAATCCATCCTTTTTCCTTTCTTCCCTTCCCCCCCCCCACCTCTGTTATGTGTCATCAACCACTTTTCAGAGAAATCATTCGGCCTTTGGTTTTTTGGGATTGGTTTATTTCACTTAGCATGATATTTTTCTTTTGAAAACCTGTACATTTAAATTTTCCAGTGGTGAACCTGGAGTACTCATAAGAATTTAAAAACTATCTTTATGGAAACAATGACAGGTGGGAGGAATATGAATAGAGAAAATGTAAAAAAGATTCTATCTCCAAACTACATTCCCTCTGTTTCTAATTAAAAAAAAAAAAAAAAAAAAAAAAAAGGAAAAAAACCCAAAAGACTCCACTGATACAAAAACTGTTAGAGATCAACATGAAGTAAAAAGTGCAAATACGGAATTCCACAATTCCGTATTGGGTCACCAGAAAGGTATCTGCATCTCTAAGCCAGGAGAGGAGAGCCAAGGTAGGACATCCACAGGGCCCACTTGAAACTCCATGAATACTGGATTTTACACAAACCATTTTTCTTTTTTTCTATTACCAGGAATACTGTGTCATCACAGAAGGCAGGTGGAGAACCCAAAACAACGTTGACCTCCTTGTATGCTTCTTAATGGTCCTTCTATTTTCATATATAATTGAAGTTATAAATGGAAAAAAGTGATCCAAGAATGGTCAGTGCATTACCCTCCCAATCCTAAGAAGTAACACAAGGAAGATCCAGGACCAGTGTTGCTTCCTCCCCTATCAATCCATTGAATTTACATCTTTCTGTGAAACACTAATATACAGACCCTCCCCATTTCCTTAATCATTCTTCATCCACTTGCTGCAGACAGGGAAAATTCCAATGAGCCTTTGTTCCACAATTGCAGAAATACCACTTTTTACCAATGCACACAGGGACAAGTTACGAGGGTGTACCTCTTTCAAAAACTAGAGCTAAAATTACTTTTAACAGTAATTACTGAAGTAAAAATGACATCTCAATTTAAAGTTCACAATGTACATTTAAAATATCCTGAGTGCTTTTTATAAAACCATTTAACCTTAGATGTAGCACAAATTATTTTCCAAGGAAAACAGTAGATGGTCAGAGAGGGGAAACCAGATCCCCCTTAGAAAATTATACATAGAGGTTAAATACGTGGAAACTTAAAAGCTTTAAAAGAAATCTCATTAATAAAATTGCACAGAGATAATCTTTAAAAATAATTGAGTTTTCAAAATCTATTCATGTTGTAAAGCTCATCAGATCATGGCCCTGGATTATGACCCTGAGAACCTTTTTGTTCCACATGCATCAGGTCCCCAGGCTCAAGACAGAAAAGATCAAAGAAGGAACATGTTGACCTGTAGGGAAGGTTAGGTGGTGAAGTCTTCTAAGACGACAGGAGGTTCAACAGAGAAAGACAGGCTGTAAAGTCAGGGCTCCCCAGAGAAGAGACTGCGTAGGAAGAGACATGAGTCTTACCTGAGCAGAGCAAAGACAAAGTCAGCCCAGCAAGGTGCAAGGGCAAAATCCAGAGACTGCTAATGGTCTAATGCAGGGGCCTCAAGGAAAACCACCCAGCCTGCAGCCAAGAGGGTACGTCTGGGCCCACACCCATATGGACTTTGCCTCTCCAGAAACCTCAGAAGCACAAGGACAGATATAAGTCAGCTGAACCGGTCCAGTCCGGCTCTGGAGGGTGGTGAGGGGAAGAGTCAGGTGTGCAGAGGTGTAGAGTGACCCAGTGCACCCTGGCTTCCTGCAGCCAAGACACAGGGGCAAGATCAGGGACTGCTTAATCATTAAATGATCCAAACAAAAGAAGATAAGAAGAATTGCACGTAATTTGGATCCTGGAATTTCCTCTTGGTAATAAAAGACCTTTTGCAGTAAAATCTACTGACAAAGATGAGCTCTTTCTTCCTTCTGCATCATTAACTGTGTGAGGACAGACTGTACCACACCTTGCAGGGGGCCTCGCTAACAGGAGAGCAGATGCTGATCTGCTGGATGAAGGGAGGGGAAGTCTGTCTCCACAGGAGTGAAAGGAGTGGACTTCAAATCCCAGGGGGTCTTTCTGGAAGCATGTTCCCTTGGATGTCTCTCAAGAATGGTGGTTGACCTAAAGAGGCAATATTGGGAAAACTTGCCAAGAAACCTGTGCAGGTAACCTTCCTCTCTGGTGGTGTTCAGACCACACCTAGGGGTGTTCCAGTCCCCTAACAAGGCAAGCCTGAAATTATTCATCACATTTTCCAGTTTGCAAACCTGTTCCTAAGTATAGCATCTCTTTAAGCAAAGTTAAGAAGAAACCTTGGGTATTACATGTTTCCTTTGATTCTGGCCATATTAGCAAACTGGCAAGAAACATGGCCAGTGGAACCCCCTTACAACAGTGCTGTCCTGCTTCTTTCCTGTCTCTGAGTTGTTCCTATTTGGTGCACCATCACTGGGGAATCAAGCCTCCAATCAGCTTAGGACCAGAATTAGAATGGAAAATTCACTTTCTCTCTAGACCAGGATGCCATACTCAGACGCAGTCAAAGGAAGATCATAAAAACACAAATCAGCTTTTGTAAACACTCCCCTGTGCAAAGCAGTCCCCAGCTTCTTATCACTCTAAGGATCAAATCCATACTCCATGTCATGACCTTGAAACCCTTGAATGATCTGGTCCCACCCAGCTTCCAGTCCCCTCTGCCACTTCTCCTTTCTCTCTTTCTCTCTATCCAAACAACTGAGGACTGAAATGTACCATTCATTATCCAGAAGGTGCATCTAATGATATTTCTCTTAATTTTCTAATTTTTAAAGAGTCTCGTGGCTCAGTGGTAGAGCGCTTGCCTTTGCCTAGCATGTGTGAGGCAGTGAGTTCAATTCTCAGCACGGCATATAAATAAATTAAAAAAGTAAGTAAAATAAAGGTCCATCAACAACTAAAAATTTCTTTTAAAGTCTGCTCTATTCCAAAAAGATTTAACACACTTTTAATCACTATTCAATCAACGTAATCAATAAAACATAGACACATAGTTATTTTGACAACCTACAGTGAGAGTCACTCTTCCAGTCTTGGTTTATGGTTACTCCATGGTGTACATTGCTAGCCCTTATTAATCCTGCACCTGTCATTCTTAACTTCTGATGTTTACAGGAGAGGGACATGTCAGGTCTAAGACCTAGAGAACAGACATAAACATTTCCACAAATATCAGTGTGCAAAATATCTGTCCTTGAAAACCAGGCTCCCTCTACAGCAAAACATCGCCTGCTATTTTAGCACAGCCCTGCTTTTTCTCTGCTAAGAGACCTCTGGTCTGTAGCACAGGTTTCCTTTGTTTGGTTTTGAATTGCAGCATTTGCAGTCAGTGCCCTGGTCGTAATGGGGTTTTCAAACAGGCTCACTGCCCATCTTACTAACTGCTGCATACTCTCATGCCCACCCATAGAAAAATCTGCTCTTTCAGCATTCCAGGTGAGAGTGTAGAAAACAAACTCCAGGACCTTACATATCAACTCTTCGTGTGACCTCAGCATAGCTTTAAATGCATCCTGGTGATTACTGTTGGGCACAATGGCACACGCCTGTAATCCCAGCAGCAGCTCAGGAGGCTGAGGCAGGAGGATCACAAGTTCAAAGCCAGCCTCAGCGACTTAGTGAGGCCCAAAGCAACTTAGTGATACCCTCTCTCAAAATAAAAAAAAAAAAAAAAAATGAAAGAAGCTGGGGATGTAGCT
The DNA here is from genome assembly GCA_020662805.1 of Glaucomys volans. Classification (NCBI taxonomy): domain Eukaryota; kingdom Metazoa; phylum Chordata; class Mammalia; order Rodentia; family Sciuridae; genus Glaucomys; species Glaucomys volans. Next base: position 417,964 of record JAJEJO010001963.1, read on the forward strand.
GTGTAAAAGTGCCCAGGGTTCAATCCCCACTAACAACAGCAACAAAAAATTTGTGATTGTTAAAAGAGATGACATCAGCATATCAAATAAGTAACAGCACTCCTGTGTTTATGATAGTACCATCTACAAAGGTTGAGATATGAAATCCTGGATCCCCATCAACAGATGAATGAAAACAGAAAATGTGAAATGATATTTGTAAGGTCGTAGATATACCAGTTATCCAAATCTGATCATTACAAATTGTATACACCTCTGTACTATTACGCTGTGCTCTATAAATATATACAACTACTGTGTGTCTATTAAAATAAAAAATATATTTTTAAAAAGAGAAGAAAATAAACTATTGTTCAATAACTCCAAAAAGATGTGTACACAATGTAGTATTATTCTACCATTTGGAAGAATGAAATCCTGTCCTACGTAGCAAGGTGGATAGAACCAGAAGATATTATATTAAGGGAACTAAGTCAGACACAAATGCAAATGCCACATGTTCTCTTACATGTGAACGTTTAAAAAACAAAGTCCATCTGAATGAAGAATAGTAATGATCACAGGCTCAGAAGGGTTGGAAGTAGAGAGTTACTAAAGGAAGGTTGCATAACAGGCACCAAACACAGCTAGATGGAAGGAAGAAGTTTGAGTGTTCTGCAGAGAAATGAAGTAAGTATAGTTTATCATAACCAGTTATATAGCTTATGAAGATGTAGAAGACAAGAGCTGGAAAGCTCCAAACAGAAAGTAATAAGAAGCAAGTTACTCTGATGTGAGCAGTGTGTGTGTTGAAATATCACACAGTATCCCATAAGTACATTATAACATGTTTATCCAATAGGCAAAAGTGGTTGTTGGCTAGAGACCTAATGACCAAGGAATGCCCAGTCTCCTCCTGGTGGTGGGGAGAGGAGCTTCACCATTTGGGAGATGCATACAGGGAGCATCTATCTCCACCACCTTTCAGATCTGCTAAATGCCGCGGACACCTCTGTTTGCCAGATGGTTGTGAGCGTGGGAAGTGTGGCTGGAGCAGGCTCCCCATAGTTCAGATGAGTAAACTTTCTCCTGGGCTCAGAAGCATACCATGGGTCTTTGAGAGAAGGGCTCTTTTCAGTCTCTGGGTCATTTCCTCTGAAACCTCCAGTGTGCAGAAGTACAGTCATGCATCACTTAACCACAGTGAGTTCTGAGAACTGTGTCGTTAGACAGTTTCACAACCGTGTAGACCTCATAGCATGTACTTCCACAAACCTAAATGGTATAGCTTACAACATGCCTAAGCTGTATGTTCTACATCATTGTGTACAGGATCTGTCACTGACCAAAACATCATGACGTGGTGCATGACTGTACTGGCACAATGACAGTTGTCTAAGGATCTATTGGCCCTTTCACCTTTGCTTAAACCTGGCAGTTCACCCACCACCCACCATACTGCTGGAAACCAACTAAAGAAAGTTGCTGCCCACCAATCCCTTCTGGTCTGCTGATCTTGATGCTGTGTGATGATCCTCCCCCTTACACTTGCCACCCCCCGCCCAGGCCTCCATGTCTTGGACTTAACCTTCTATTCCTTTTCCTGTTGGCCCCAAGATCTCACCACCGAGTTTAATCTCCCTTCCATGACCTTTGGTCTCCTTTTGGGCATGGCGTTATGATCCCCAACTCTGTTTTCCCCTCCTGATCTATTTGAGCAATTTATCCATTGTGGTCTCCAGGCCACAGTGAGTGGCCTTGAGAAGAAATCAGACTTTAGGACTTTGACAAAAGATGTAACTTTCAACTCCATCAACCCTAAAAGCCAAATCACCAGTCCTTCCTCTTTCCCATTTTCCTATACCACTTTTCATATACCATTTTCTTCTATACCCCATATCAACATTTTTTTTTTTTTTTTGGCACCAGGGATTGAACAGAGGGGTGCTTAACCACAGAGCCATAGTCCCAGCCCATTTTGTTTTGAGACAGTTGCTCAGGGCTCTTCAGGTTGCTGAGACTGACTTTGAACTTGCAATCATCCACCTTAACATCTTTCTTTCTTTCTTTCTTTCTTTCTTTCTTTCTTTCTTTCTTTCTTTCTTTCTTTATTTATTTATTTATTTATTTTTGGTACCAGGAATTGAACCCAGGGGCACTTAGCCACTGAGTCACATCCCAGCCCTTTTTCTGTTTAGAGACAGGGTCTCAGTGAGTCACTTAGGGCCTTGCTGAGTTGCCGAGTCTGATTTTGAACTTGCAATCCTCCCAAGCCACTGGGGTGACAGGCGTGTGCCCCAACATCCGGCCTGTCTCAACATCTTAAAGTCAAAACTGTCTTTCCTCTAAAACCAATTTCTTCTAGATGATTTCTCTCATTCTGGTTTTAGAATAAAAGAAACAATCTTGTTCACCAAGTTCAGTGGCCTCATTTTCACTTGTTTTTTAACTGAAAGACTTCATACGAGCTGCCCTAACCTTCCTTCAAAGCTGGCTTACAAGTCCCTCGGCTCACACATCTGTATCTCCATTCACCTTCCCAGTTGCTGATTAGGTCAAGTTTCCATGCTCTTTATTGCACTTGTTATCATTAACACGTCAATATTTACTTGAGTGATCACGTATGGGGTGCAGTAAACACACGTCATCCAGTGCAGCAGCCACAAACTTTGAGAACTTACCAGGTAGCTAATCCAAACTGAGATGGAAGCATAAAATGCACACCTCATTTTGAAGAAAGCACCATAAAAAGAATGCACAATACATCAATAATTTTGAGGCTGATTAAATGTTAACATAATAGTTTAGCTAAATTGAATGAAATGAAATGTATTGTTCGAATTTAATTTTACCTGCTTCTTTTTAGACTTTGTAAGTGTAGCTACTAGAAAACGTTGAGTTACAACATGGGCTCATGTTATATTTCTATTGGATCACATTGTTGTAGACCTTAGGCTCCAAGAGGTCAAGGTCAAGGTCATTTTATTCATGCTATACTCCCAACTCCAATAACACAGTGTCTGTCACATAGTAACTGGATTAATGAATATAATTTTAAGGAATAAGTTTTTCTGGGTAACTGAGATTTAAATCTAAGGTTTTCTTTTTAGAAATAGAGGAAGCAGGCATAACTGGCTGTAGCTATGGAGAGCAGTAACTCACCTCTCCCACCCTCACCTTCCTCCCTGCCATGGGTAACAGGGCTTCTCGCCCTTGTAGATATGGTTGTAAGATAAAGTCTAAATTGTCAGGCTGGCACAGTTTGTCACTGGCTTAAATTGGTAGCACATTCATCTGAAAGTACTTAACAACTAGATTCATCTTTCAAATTACAGATAGATACTGAAGCAGAAACTAATAAAGAAAAGCATCTACATCCCAGGAAGGAATTAAAAGCTATTTATCTGATCTAAGCCACATTCACAATATGATCTCATGGGTCATATCTCACTTGCTTATCTTGATCCTTAGTGTCAGGGAATTCTTCTCGACTTAACCTGAATTCATCACAGGCCAAAAGATTTCACACGAATGTGAAAAAGATCAGAATGCCTGAGAAGTCCAGGGGTCATCGGCCGAGGCTCTCACTCACATTCGTGAGGACCTCTGCAAAGTGACTCAGCGATTCCAGCTATCTGTATTGCATTACACCAAGTTCCCCGTGGCTGGCATTAATAGTACGTTGTCCCAGGAAAGCAGCAGCCAAGCTGTCCTGTGATCCCTGGACACTAATCCAGCAAGAGGAGCACTGGTTAGTCACAGACAAGAGCACGGGATTAGAAGCTGTGCAGCCAGATGGATCAGGTGACAACTGGAGGAGAGTGGCTGAGAGCTGGGATGCTGCAGAGCAATCCAGAGCCAAGACTCGACACAACACACCCATGCAAGGCATCATGCTGTCACTACCTGGCAATAGCACCACCGTCCTGAGTGACAACAGGAAAAAAAATGCCACTTTAATAAAGTTCACACAGCCCCAGATGCTGCAACTCTCCCTTTCTTCCCTTGCATTTCAAAATCCAGAGAGCTGAGAGACAACCAGATGGTTTGTCCCCAGAGGCGGCACAGTCAACCTCAAGCTTTCTCAAGAACACAGAAATAGTACTGGACTAGAAATGAGAAGCTGGAATTCCTCTCTCTGCTGCCAGGTATTAATTTCAGAATCATTGACATGACATGTGTTAAACCTCTTGTTGTCCCAAGTGTTGTCTTGGGACTCTGCTCACAGCAAATTCTTTAAGCAACAACCTGTGACTCAGTACTCAGCTTCCCTAGAGACATCACCCTATCCACTCTGGGGAATTAGAAAGGCACAAAACCCAAAAGGACATTGGAGGCTCCATGTGACCTTGCCAACACTATGACCACCTCACCCACCTACTTTATAAGGACAGGCAGTTTTAGAGTAAAATTAGGAGGTGGAAAATAATTTGATTAAATTTAAAAGAGGAAACAGGTCATATGGAAAAGACATAGGAGACAATGGCCCTGAACTGGAAGAGTTTGAGTGACAGAACAGATAATAAAGGCATTGTATCAGAACCCATATGATAAGTACCTATAAGCCCACACTAAAATTTAAAACATGAATAAATTAAGAAGAAGAGAAAACTATTCCTTACAGAAGAATTTCCAATTAATGAAAGAAGAAGAAACAGGGGAATAGAAAATCCACCATTAAAACACAATGATAATATTCATATTAGGCCAGATCTACAATTAAAGGGCACAAGCTGGAAGACAAACAAGATGTTTGCAAGTTCTCAAAATACATCCCCTAAGATATTCATAAGTTGCAAAAGGTAAAATAGTAGCTTTACAGAATAGAAACCCAGCAGACGCTGCCTTAACCAAGTTGTTATAGTGAACATCACCAGCAGCAAAACTCATTGACATCATGAAGCCCGTATTCCATACGCTAAGAAGGGCGCAGCTATTACTTTTTATATATTCTTGCCAAAAATGTATAACTTCAATTTACTCATGTGAAAAAAAGTATCAGACAGACCAAATAGGAACAATCTATGAAATACTGGCACCGTACTCTTTAAAAGTATCAAGGTCATAAGAATCAAGGAAAGACTGAGGGACTTCCACAGAGTAGAGGAGCCTAAAGAGATCCCACAAATAAATTAGATATGGGCCCCAGAATTGAATTGTAGAAGAGAAACAGAATGGCAATGAAAAAAAATCAGCAAAATCCAAATAGAATCAAGAGTTTGCTTAGTAATACCACACTGATGTTAATTTTTAAATTTTGACGTTTAATGTTTTTTGTATTGTATAATATCTTGTATGAGATATTAACAGTTGCAGAAATTAGGTAGAGTACACAGAAATTTTATATAATTGTAAATTTTATGTAAATAAAACCTAATTTCAAATTAAAATAGAAATTTATTAAAAGTCTAAAGCAAGGTTGAAATCTAAAACCAAATGTGACAGAAGATACTAGAAATGTAAAAGACCAACTAGATGAAATTTCAAACATTCAACTAGATGAAATTTCAAAACTTCGAATGCATACATCTTGAAGACAAAATAATACAATATGAAGACAGAAAAAATATACACAGCAAAAACAAAAGCTTCGGGGCTATTTAATATCCTTAGATAGAGAAAGAGTATTTATATGAATTAATGTAAGATGTTAAAATACTAAAAACAAAGCCCAATAAATTGAAAGTGAGTACTGATAACCCGGAAACTCAAATAAAAAAACAAAAGCCCAAATATGGAACTAATAATCATTCTTAATTATGATTAAAGTAAAGCAATTAAAACAACGTGGTATCACTTTCATCTAACAATTTTTTAAATAGCGGCAATAATAATACAAAGCAATGACCAGTACCAAGAAGAAAAACTGGTCTTCATAAATTTCAGTATCAATACTGCCTTTCTGATTTGTGTAAGTGCCTGTCTTCAAGGAGAAGGAACCAGAATACAAATCAATGTGCTGCTTTCTTCATTGAGAAAGTCTTACATGAGCCAAACCTCAGGCAAACTAAATAGTATGTTCAGAGGATCATGGACTTACATTCTGGCACAAGCTCCTAATCTTAGGAACTGATAAAAAACAGTTTGCAAACAGACACAGGTCCATATACCATGTTTGAGTAGCAATTTTGCAGGCCATCATAAGGTCTTTGACCTTTATTGTTGGGACAGGGAGTCCACTGGAGAGTCTTGAGCCAAGAGGTTTGATTTGCCTTACATTTTTAACAGAATCATGCTGATTTCTGCCTCAAGCACTATATGATGGACCAAAGTCAGGCCCAGTGGAAATGTAAAGCAATGGGATTCTAGTCATGTTTTGAAACCTCACAGGTTGAATGAGTAGGAGAAAAGTCAGGGATAATAGCAAAGTTTTGGTCATCACAACTGGAGGGATGGATAGAGTGCCACTAATTGAAATGGAAAGACTTAGAGAAGATTTGGGGAGAAAGATTAGGAGGTTAGTTTTGAGTACGCCGAGTCTGAAATGCCAAGTGGACACCTAGGAGGAGATAAGTAGACCACTGACTTAAGGGTCTGGAGTTCAGAGACATCATCTAACATTTTTTCTACCCTCCAGCCTCTTTAGATTAGACATGTACACCTGCCTGAGTTATTTCTTGCAGTAATAGATGCTATGGAAAAAAGAACCAGTGTTGGATGGAACTTAGAGCCACTTCACACTGGGTTTTCCTTTTAATTCTTGTAATTTGGTCAAAGGTTAAATACTTCTATCCCCTAATATAAGGTAGAGAAACCAAGGTTTAGGGAAGCCAGATAACTTGCTCAATGTCCCATAGCCAGGAAGCAGTAGAATACAGAATTTAAAAACAACTCCATTTGCCTCCAAGACCCTGCTCTGGAGAAAGCCTTGATTTGATTTTCAAATGCTAATCTTCCTGGGGACATGCCTGGGGACCTGATTACAGAGACTCTGGTCCATGTGGGCAGCATAGCTGGGTTAGAATGGATGACTTGGAATTATTTCCCAGCTCTATAGTTCGAGGTTTCCATAAAATTTATTTTTTGAAAGTGCAATGACTTTTGGCATTTTTCATCTTTTTCTTCTGAAAAATCTCAGTTGGAAGGAACAAGTTTCTGATACAGGAAAGGAATTGGGTGCTTCAAAAATGATTGTGGGCTAGGAATAGTTTCCCTTTTTCCACTCCAGTTCCAATCCAAGGACCTTTAAAATGAACATTAAAAAAAATCCAATGATATTATTACCACTATATCCACTAAACACCCCCAATCTTATCATAATGCAAAGACCCCCCCAAAAAATGACGTCAGCAGTCTGGCGCAGTGGTGCACATCCGTAATCCCAGCAACTTGGGAGACTGAGGCAGGAAGATCACAAGTTCAAAGACAGTCTCAGCAAAAGGAAGCCACATCCCCAGCTCTATTTGGTATTTTATTTAGAGACAGGGTCAAGTGGCCCTCAGGTCAATCCCCAGTACCAAAAAAAAAAAAAAAACCAAAAAACTCTGAAGACAGCACATATATGACATATATGAACAAAGATCACACAATTGCTTCAGGTGCATTCATGATACCACTGTCCCCCCTTTTTCTCTCCTTTGCCTCCACCACCCTCTCACCACGTATACCTTAATGACAGTTTCACTGTTCTTCCTACCAAATTTGGCTTTCAAGTGCAGGAAAGAATCAGAAGGTTCCTGCTGAGCTGCCAGCTGGAGAAGTGTCACAGGCCACTGAACTCCAAAATGAACTGTCTCTGTAACAAAAGGTCCCTTTCCTTTGCAACAACTTTGAGAGATCACACACTGAGGCCCCTGTTGCTCCTTTTGTATTCCAGTTTGATTAAACTGGGAATTGTTCTGTGCTCAGGGCTGTTGAGAACACCAGGGGGTGGATCCCAGAAATAAAGGGTTACGTAGATCCTTTATTAGAAACAGGCGTCCCCACTGTATGGCTTAGAATATTTGAACACACATGTCTGGAGCATCCCAGACAGCTTCATGGTTATGTACAGGAGAGAGACAATCAAGAAATCCTATTCCCAACTCTTCATGGCCAGCAGTTGCTGCTGGTGGTTAAACATGGTCTAATCACTACCTAAAAAATGAAAGAATTTTTTTAAAAAGCCATGGACTGAAGAAAGCTCTCTGCTTCTACGGTGATTAGATCAGGCCCACCAGGGTAATCTTCCTGGTTAAAATCAACTGTGCCTACACAGCATGATCACGGGAGTGATCTTTCATGCTATTCACAGGTTCTGGGATTAGGGAATATCTTTGGGGTCATTTTAGAAATCCTGCCTAACAGTGACAGATATTGTTCCAAGTGTTTTACATTTAATAGTTCATCAGTCTTTACGACGACCTCATGAACTTACCTGTAAGGCAGGTTCTGTTACCTTCCCCATTTTATAGATGAAGCACAGAGTTATTAAGTTATTTGCCCAGGTCTCCCGGGGAGTCATGGCAGGACCTGAATCTCAATTCAGAAAGCCTGGTTTCAGACCTTAGTCTCTTACCCACTTTTCTACACTGCTACTCAATTAACTGTTTCTGGGATTAACAAATATAAAAGTAATTGCATTTGGTATGAGAGCAGGAGACAATCTAAGGATGAATAAGTTCCTTCATTTGTATGGAAAATGTTATGTAGAGGTTCTGATGCCGTTGTTCTGTGAAGGAGGTCCACAGAATCTCTAGGTCTCCAAGAACTGCATGTAGTTAGGAGTCTTTTACAGCAAAATTCCCTCCCTTTTCAGACTTCAGCTATTGGTGAGTAACAACTCTAAAACATGGAATTTTAAACATGTGAGGGCAATATAGAAGTGGTCCAGTTCCTTTAGACTCCTTTATAATGAGAGGCACCAACATTGCAAATAGTCCCTGCCCTCAATCACCTTCCTCCAAAGCAAGCCAGCCCATGCCACAGGGTGAATATGGATAGTCACACAGGACAAGACCCATATACTGATTTGGATTCTAAGAAAGCACAAGTGAGAAGAAAAACCAAAAGGCCAAAAATTAGAGATGAAACAGTGTAAAAAAAAAAAAAAAAAAAGGAGAATTTCAAAAACCTGAAGTTATTTTTTCATATCAGAAAAGTACCTAACTTTCTGTTGGCTCGGTAGGTGGGTCTCCTTATCCCCTTATTACTCAACCAGGGTGAGGTAGAAATAGCAAAAGATTTGTTCTTGTTCCAAGTGTTTTACATTTAATTTGAAATCAGAAGATGAGTTCCAGTCCTGGCTGTGTTTCTTATGTGATCTTAAAAAAGTTAATTGATTTCCTGAATCTTACTCATGGTACCTGTGAAACAGAAGGAGTGATCTCCACCTCAAATTTCACATGCTATTATTGTATCAGGTAACCAACAGACTGGCAGGAAGGCATGGGGCATGCACAGACACCTTACAAGGAAGTCACTTCTCCCAGCATGACGGTCTAAGAGGAACACTAGCTTAGGAAGAAAGAGCAAGAAGCTATGTGCCATTTGTTGGGCCTCTGATGAGCAAGCATTTTGCAAAGTAAAATACAATTAAGGAGTAAAAAGTAGTATCGATACCATCTTTAGAGGGAGAAATGGAGGCAAAGAAAAATCATTTATACAAGTAGAAAAACTGAAAGCCCAATTTGGGTATTCCTACCCTGAGGACAGTGCTTTCAGCCAAACTAAAAATGCATTCCGGGAAAAGATGATCAACAGGTTAAGAGAAGAAATTATGCTGCTTGAATAATACTAAGGCTTGCATCAAATTAGGTGAAAAGCCAAAATGTTCATCCTCTCAAATCTCTGTAGCCAAACTATCAGATGTGATCTGAAATCATGTAGTATAGAGGATCCTTAAAACATGTATCTGTCACATATAAAACTAAGAAAGAGGAAAATACTTCCTATGAACAATGTCTCTTATGCACCTTCATTTTGACCTTTGAGAGCCTGAGCAGAGAACAGTCAGGCCTGATCAGACTTCTGAACTACAGAACTGTGAGAGAATGGATGGATGTTGCTTTAAGCCAAGAAATTGTGGTAATTTTTATGCAGCAGTTTGTCTAAACACTTTTTTTTTTCATGTAATAACCAAAAAACTTAAAGTCCCCTTTGGAACACATGAACAATGACTGTAATCCATCAGTTTCTGGGAAGCTGAACATTGTCAACCAGCAAATTCTGGAAGCCTGATGGGTAGGAGTGTGTGGCTGAAAGGTGAGCAACCCCAAGTTTTCCAGTAACCTGCATCACTAGCAATATGAGCACAGTATCTGCCTGGCAATTCAGTTGATCAGCCATGCAAAGAAAAGTGAGCTTGTAGAATTCAATCAGCCATGTAAACAGTGAGCTTGTAGGCCATCTTAACTGATACAAATACTTAAAACACAGTCCAAGAAAGATCTGGAACAGCAAGCAAAGCAGCTCTCAACAGGGTGACTGCTTAAAGTTGACCCAGACAGGGCTTTGACAGTCATGCTACATGGAGAGCTTCATGAGAAATGGTGCCCACCTTGGAATGATGAGGTCCAATTTCAATAAGCATCTTTAATCCATTTAGCTATTTTTACCTAACATTTTACACACCCAAATGTTTGTGCATATGATTTAAAGCACTTTAAAAGATAAGCTAAATCAGAGGAGTTTAAAGGGGGCAGGGGGGACTACCAAAATAAAAGTTACTGATTTGAACCACATAAAAGTATGGAGGGCTTACGTGCAGAAAGGCTTGAGTTTGCCTTTGAGGGAGACGAGTATATGGTGAAAGGAACATGCTCTGTAATACCTTGGGTCAGAGTGAGCTGGGTTCAAATTCTGTCTTCACAACTCAAAAGTAGTATAAGCTAAGGGAAGGTTCTTCCTGATTGAGATCATTTTTTTCCTTTGTAAAATGATGACCACCATGAATGAGGGTAGTTGTGGGAATTTCCTGAGAGAATGCATATGGCTGTTGTGCACAATGCCAAGCATACAGTTGGTACTCAGCATATTTCAACTCTTTCAGACCACATGCCCTCCCTTTATCTGGGCCTTACCATCTGCATCACTGAGAAGGAATCTGAACTTCCAAATGGCCAGAAGAGTATATCTATATTATTTATTGGAAGAAGAAAAAAAATACTTGCCCATCCACACGGTCCTGCTAACCACTTCCAATCACACTGAAAGAAGACAAACTTGATTCTCCTTCTCCTCTGCCACAAACACCAAATATCTGCTATCATTCATAAGAAATGAGTGGAAATCGTCAGCAAGGACTCCAATGCCCTTCACATGCAATCCCCTGAGACCGCTCATCTTCTCCCATCCCAGGTACCAGGCACTAAATGGTATTCTGGAAGGGATGCTCACTGCACCAGAAAATCCTTTGGCAGATTATGATGTCTCTGAACCAGCTCCCTAGTCTTAATTTAGAGAGAACTTGATATGGGAACTCAAAAGATTCTATTAAATCATAAAATGCACACTTGTGAAAGTTCTCAAGATTTCCCAAGTTAGTAACTAGAAATTCTCTTACACTGATTGTACATTATGGAACAAATCTTTCAATATGCAAACATTTTAACATTACTTTTTAATGTCAGGCTTTTTGAATGCTGACCTCAACAAGGTATACAGTATACAATATTATTTGTGATTTTATCAGCCCCCATTTCTCCACACGGAATATGTTCCAAAATCCCCTGTAGATGTCCAAAACTGCATGTAGTGCCAAACCCTCTAGATTATGTCTCTTTCCTATACACACAGAACTATGATACTGCTGAATGTATCAGGCACAGTAAGAGACCAACAACAATCTATCACAGATCTCAGCAACCTCAACATACAATTTTTTTCCTTTCCTTACCAAGAACTTTCACCTTTCCACTTGGAGGAATTTATGCCTTTTCTTTGACAAATGTGAATTGCCAGCATCACTACTGTTACATTTAGGGTTGTCATTATTACATAAGATAAGGGTTACTTGAACTCAAAAAAACTGTGATCCTGCAGCAGCTGATCTGATAACCAAGAAGGCTACTAAGGGACTATCAGGCAGGTAGTGCATACAATATGGATACGCTGGACAGAGGGATACGCTGGACAGAGGGATGATTCATGACTCAAGCAGGAAAAAGAGAGCTGGTGGAAGATTTTATCATGCTGCTCAGAGCAGTGCACAATTTAAACTTAGGAATTGTTTATTTCTGAAATTCTCCATTTAATATTTCTGACCATGGTTGGCCAGGGATAATTGAAACCACAGAAAGCAAAATTTCAGATTAGAGGGGAACTAATGTATCTTATTTATAACAGCTGTCTTGTCGCTGAGTAAGGTAATTAAAAAGCAAAATCATTATTGAAAATGTATTTCTCAAGAAATATACACCTTGTTTGTGAAGCAAAAGATGACTAAACTGCTATTGAACTTCCTCTTTGCTACCAATGAAACTTGGGTCCAAAAAAATAATAATAATAATACTTAGCATTCTACTTAGGGCTTAGCATGGAAACTGAATAACCCATTGTGAGAATTAATGTTAATATCTAATATACAAAATGGTGCATTGAAACTAATTATTTGTGTTACTTAATAGAAACTTCAGGGAGTAAAAAGAATCAGTACAGGTTGTTCTAAACTACAAAGTCACTGAAAGCACAGAAGATGCTAATCCCATTTATAGAATATTAACTAACACAAAATTTTCTGGAACTATATTTAGTACAGTGGAGAGACACATCCCCCACTAACGCACAGGAATTTTCCCCTCACCCTCTCAGCCTCCAACACAAAGCACCCTCCAGCAGTGAGAACGACCTCTCGCTCCACCTGAACAATCTATCAGGAAATAATATCACAGACCTCAGAAGTGACATTTTGCTCCTTCTCCATGTGGCACAGAACCATTTCACACCTGCTGGAGAAAACAGTGTTCCTGTAAATAACATTGTTCAAGGGAAGATTAGAAATGGGCTCCAAAGCAACTGTAAATAGCACCCATCAGCCACAATTACTGTACCCCCAATCGACTCACAGGTTTAAGCACAAGAAAATAACAAAAATAGAGCTAAAAGGGGAAAGAGGAAGCAAAATGGGTTAGTATAAGGAAGTCTCTTTCTCCAGATGCTATTCTTATAATTAATTCTGCTGGGGGATCCATTTTCAATTAACATTTTCAAAGATTTTTTTAAGATAGAAAAAAAAAATCACTGTGCTAAATATCCAATTCTGTATACAGGTTTCAGTCATGTAGGAAGGTAAGAATGTACCTGTGTGGTTCACTGCTATATCCCAGCCTGGAGCCCCATCTGGCACCAGAAGGGAGCTCCACAAATATTGTGGACTAATTCATTTATCAAATGTGGATTGAGTGCCCACTACGTACCAGGTCACGTAATAGGGCCCAGGAAGAGTAGCTTTCAAACCAGAGAGGACACTCCTCCCACCTCCAAATCCACATTTCTGAATGCTTCCTTGAAATATCCAATAGGCTTCTCAACCTTGACATAACCAAAACTGATTTTTTTGGTTTTTTTGTTCCAACTACCCACCCACTTCTGGCACATAATCCCTATCCTTGCTAGGAGGAAAAGAACTGACCCCGGGACTTCTGATCACTTGATGCAAATAAATAGTCTATGTAAGATAGACATTTTGTGCACTCAATCCTAATGGATATACCAAGGGATGGATAAAAGAGGAAAAGACGGAGACAAAAAATATTGTCAAAATATTTGTCAAATATTGTCAAATAAGAGAACCGGGGATATAGATTAGATAGGAAGAGACCAAGGGACCACCACCAAGTGGTCATTTGAGAACATAGAGACCATTTTACTTAGCAATTAGATAGCTCTAAAAGGTGTAAAAGAAAGAAAACTAGATTAGCATACATTCATTATATCTAAAAAGACATATTTTTGCTTTATTGACAATAAAATCTGCAATACTCATAAAACTTTTTCACATTACTAAAATGGCCAGAGAATCATGTAGTAACACATTCCAGCTGTCCTGGCAAGGAAGACCAGTGGAACCTACACCAGCTTCTAGAAGGAGAAGGCAAAGTTATTTGGCATGACTATTCTCAGCTGTATCCCCCTCAGCACAACCAGGATGACATATTCTCAATAATGATGAAAGATTTCCACAAAAAGAAAAAGGAAAGAAGAAAGAAAAGGAGAGGGAGGAGGGAAGGAGACAGAAAGTGTCCAGGGAGCAACACAATGTGGTTAATTCTAACCAGACATACACATAAGGAGCAGTGGACACACGTGTAAGAGTCAGGAAAGGCTTGTTAGCAAAAGTTACTATTAAGCTGAGACCTAAGAACAGCAGAATTAACCAGGAAAGAATGAAAAGGAACGTTCCAGGGCTAAGTAGGAAACATATTTAGCTTGTCCTAATCCCTTAAGGGACCCTCTGGAGATCCCCTTCATAGGTGTGTTCAAGGTCAACAGGTAACTCATTATTCTGAATTGTGGTATTTGATTTGACCTGTAATTTGAAACACTGGCCATCATCCAACAGCCACTAACTGGATTTTCCAGTGGCTGTTGGTCCCAGATAATACTCAGTTCCCAGAGTAAGATCCATTACTATTGTAACATTTGGTGTCATTTGCCAAGGCCGACCAGTGAACACAAAAGAGAAAGTTCTGAAATCCTCCAAATCATTAATTTGGGCATGGACATTCAGCTCTGTATATATCACCAACTCAGACCACAATGGGGTGTTGTGGCAGGCCCCACAGACTCCCTGTGACTCTCTAATGCCAAAGGAAGCGTCTGAAAATATCTAGATTTTAGAGTAAAAATCTTGCATGTGGTTATCTAACATAGAACTGAAAATATCATGAAGGTAAGAAAAAGTTCCTTTTCCACCCTGTCTTTACTCTTCCTGTTCAAAAATTGTTAGAGATCAGTGCAGTGTGAAAGCAATCTTTTGTACTTTGAGTTCTCAGTCAGTTACACCCTGGTGATAACTCAAAGAGGTGGAGGTAGGAAAGAATTTAATCAAGATAAAAGAAAAATCACCCTGTAACTCAATATAGAAAACTTGAAAGGGCCTTGCTGAAATTACCATTACTAAATTAAAGTTGGCATTGCAGCCAGTACCACCTAAATCCTTATGTCTGCTCAATAAACCTAAGGGACGAAATCAATTGCTTGGGATTAAATTGCCGAAAGAAAATAGAGGATTTAAATTTGAATTACTGTGTTTCACAAGATATATCCAGTGAATAAAGTTTTTATGAGCCTTGCTTAGACTTTGTCCTCAAATATTTGTTAAACGAGTTAATCAAAGAATGGGAATCAGTGGATGAAAGGAAGGTAAGGAAGGAAATTCAACTATAGAAATTAGCAATGTTTGTATATGCTTTGGGCATTAGATGCTAAATACAATTCAAATCAATATTGGTATCCAAAGAGCTGCTGGGAGATTCCTAAAATAAGCCAGCATCTCAATGAAACGATTAAGAAAGCAAAGTGACTGGCTTGTATGGCCATTTTCTGGCTCCTTCCTTATCCTCATGTTCTTACCCACTATTCATTTCTCTTCCCTGTTCCAAGCCCCACATTTCCATAATCTCTAG
Organism: Glaucomys volans; assembly: GCA_020662805.1. Classification (NCBI taxonomy): domain Eukaryota; kingdom Metazoa; phylum Chordata; class Mammalia; order Rodentia; family Sciuridae; genus Glaucomys; species Glaucomys volans. The sequence goes on from JAJEJO010001963.1 coordinate 433,488, forward strand.
TTCTGATATGGCTGTCAGAGTTCCCAAGAGGCAAAGGCTCCTCAGTCCTTTGGTGCTGGCTGCACTCACGCCTGAAGTCAGCAGAGCCTTGTTTGATTGACAGTCAGTCCAATCATTGCTTATTTAGTCAACAGCAAGTTATTGAGCCTCCGCTGGTTGCCAAGCTCTGTGCTCCGGCTAACGCCAAAAGCTACCAAGATGCTCTCAGTCCCGTCCCCCAGGCTGCTTAAGTCCCCCAGGCAGGGGCTTATGGATGAACAGACACCACTATAAGACAAATAGGGATTCACATTTGGAACTCTGGGAACACCTGGTCCAGCATTATAATACACACTGTAGTCGAGAAGAGAGGACATTCAGCATTAGAAAGGAAGCTAGTGTCATTCCACAGTTCAACAGGACAGTCCTAGATGACCACTTCGCCATCAGTGGTTAGGAACCCTAGTAAAAGAAGGCGAGTCGAAGAAGGACTCTAAATTAAACTCCATGAGTGTATGCTATGTCAAAACACACTCTACTGTCATGCATATCTAAAAAGAACAAATTAAAAAATAAGCAAATAAAAAGAAGATAGAATCTAAAGATGAGAAAGTGCTGGCCAGATGGAAAAGTACGGGGAGAGGAATGGGAGAAGGAAACGGTGGCGTGGCAGGGTGGGCTACCATTCTGAGGGTGTCTGTCCAGATGAGAACACAGCCAGGGTTCCACCTCTGAGCACACTCTGCTTTTCTGTCTCCTCCCCCACGGCCTTTGAGAAGATGCTTCCCCTCCTGTCCCCTGCCCTGCCTTGGCAATTCATCGTGTCCTTTCTGAAAATTTAACATTCATGTAATAGAGCTCTTTTCAGTTTTCAACCAGTTTTCACACATGTGCTTTGTCAATACTGTACTGTTTCAAGACTCCTTTTGCCTCGACTAGATTCTAAGTAGTTCCTTGAGGACAGGATTGCCTTGACACAACCGGATTGACACAGATTATCTGTGTCAGAGCAAACACTTGCTATTTATTAATTGCTTAATAACATGGTTTAGGTAAGCAAAATAGAAATTACCACCCCAAAACTACCTACTCATCAAGGTGTTTGACTATTCTCAAGGGAGAAATGGAAAATGCTGGATTTTTTTGATGTCACTTTCAATGAATCTATGTAGGGGTCTACTGTAATGATAAAAACACCTAGATGATTCTGTTCTAAAAACAATATAAATTTTGATTATTTGGACTCAAATGGTTGAGTCAGCATGACCCTAAAATCGCTTTTACTTCTAAAATAATTCAGGTTGAAGGATCAACTAGTTAACCGTTTTGCTGAGATGCTGCTGACAGCTAACTCCTATTCTAGGAACCCCTGAAATTTCCAGAGGAAAGGAACAATCTCTTCAATTGCAGTTGAAAAGGCAGATAAACTCAGGGAATGTGGCACTAAAATTCCAAAAGGTTGAGGCCCAGAAATTGCAAACAGAAGTTTTTGTCACTAAGTCTGTTGACACCCTTAGGTAACATTTTGAGACAAAAATAATTACAATCTAACTTTGAGAAAGATTATTTTTCTAGTTTATCAGAAAACTTGGTGCACTTATTCATTTCACTGGTTTACAAAAATTGTGGATGCATGTAATTCAAAACAAGCTCCAGCTTTCTGTGTGAGATGCCCAGGGGCAAAAACACCCATTCCATGGTGCACAGGTGTCCTTCATTAAGTGGAAAATTCCACTCATGGCAGGCAGCGTGCAAGCACTGATCAAACGATAGGCTTCACATGCATTTTCACTTTGGGCGACTACCAAGCAGGATCAGTGTGCTGCAGGTTAAAATAGGCATTTGTCTCATAAAGCCAGGTACATATTTTTCCATTTAGGACTTAGCAGATTTAGTGACATAGGAAGCTTAGGCTCCCCTCCACTATTGCCTATTTTTAATAACCTGTTTCTGAGAGGTTTACAATTTTTAAATTGACTTAACAAACATTTTTTAAGTACCTACTATGCTGTAAGCACTGACCTAGGGCAGAGTAATTAAACTCTGACCTCATCATCCAAGAAATAACATGCTAAAGGTGGAGACAAGTGTCTACAATAGATAAATTTGTGATAGGTGCTATGATAGAATACAATGGGTTTGAGAGAAGCAAAGAATAATATTAATCATTCTGGTAATACTGGTTCTCCTTTGAAGGGGCTAATCATTTGTAGTGCTAACAGCAAAGTTTCTGAATTTACTACAATAATTTTTTCAATCGCTTTCTTGAAAAAACACATTTTAAAACCACTTCACTTTCTATGAGGAACTTTTCTTAGTGACTCATTAATTCCCTAATTGGTCATAAGATGTAAAAGGATCAAAAATTTAAAGTATTATAAACTTCACATGAATGTGCCCAGGTAACTTACCTATCTATCTACCATTTGAAGTGTGGGTCAACCCCAGTTTGAGTAAGAGGGATCAAGCTCAACCAAAATGCCCCAGAAAAACCCAACTGACCTGCATCACCTTCAATCAGACCAGCAAGAGGAAGACCAAGTCAATTCCAAAAGCACCCCAGACACAGCTGAAGTTGTCTGAACTCCTAAGGCCCCAAATTCACCTTCTCACCTACCTTCCCAGGCCATAGTTACTCAGGCTTCCAATCTCTCCTCAGTCGCCCTCCAGCCACAAAGCCAGCATTCCCAGCTGGGCTCTGATGCCCAATGACACACAGCGCAGCACCCTGCCTATGACAAGCACTCACTCACATCTGTACAATAAGGGGATGGCTGAGTTTTTCTCCGTCTATGCATTTTACCAGGCTTTTCTCTCTGTGCCAAATGCTGTTTCTATGTCTTCTTTTCCTTCCTCTCCTACACAAACCCAGGTTCCTCCCAATGCATATTATAGCCAGCTGTTCAGTAATATTTAAAAGGAGATGATGTCGTAGAAAGAACAAAGATTCTGCAATCAGACATCCCTGATCCAAACTTTGGCAACATTACTCTAGCAAATCACTTGGAGTCCCAGTTTCTCCATGTGTGAAATAAGAGTCATGCCCTCTGAGGGAAGCCCAGCTATGTCTAAAGTGCTGGTAAGCCTTCAAGTCAGGCACCTGGTCACAGGCAGGAAATGCTAATCTCGCTCCTTGTCCTGGGACCCAGCTTTCATCCCTGCCATTGAGGAGCCTCTCGGCTTCTTCTTTCCCAGGACTTCTCTTTCCCACAGCGTTGCCTCACTTCCCCAGGCCCCGAATGCCTCTGCAGGAAGAAAATCTGCAGCTGAGAAACTTCATACATTAGAGAGAGAAAAGGATTAGAAAACAGAGGGCATCAAGTTTGGGCTGTCTTCAATTCAGTAAAATGAAACCAAACCCAACTTGCTAGATAAAAATAATATCAATTATATTGGGGCCTCTTCAATTAGCAATTATGCCTACCATACTATTATTTTTCACTTACCACTCCCTGCTCATTAGGAAACTTCTGAAGAGTTCCCTGGCCTGTAATTTATCAAGATGCTTGTAAATTCATTTGGCTTTAAGGCAAATAATCCACATTCTGCCAGATGAGTGTTTAATCTACGTCCAAGTGCTCATGGCCCATCTGGTTTAATGGCTCTCGCTATTGACCCTCCATCTCAAGTTCCAGCATGGTCTCCACAACAAGGAGTACGTAGGGATGGAGAGGGGGAGAGTTTTAAATGGGCTCTAATAAATTACTGTGTGTCGCTAAGAAGGCATTTTTCAATCCTGCTTCATAGCACTCTGGATGAGGTGGCTTTCCTGGGACTGTGACAACCTCATGGCCAAAGGCTTCTTAACTCCACCCATTCAGGACTGCAGATGCACCGTCTGAAAATAGACCTTTCAGCTGCCTCAGGCGTCACGGACAAAAACTCTAGTCCTATTCTGCTTTCCCCTTAGTTCTCACACCTCCTTTATGACATCAAACAGTTGGCCTCCTCAACCTCCAGTTCCTATGTTCCCAGCTAGTTCTTTAAGACAACACCTCACATTTATGCGCTGGACCACATTCCATTCTCAGTCCTTCACATGTATTAACTCATAATAAAATTAGGAGATACTACTATGATCATCCCTCATTTTATAGGTGAGGAAACTGAGACCCAGACAGGCTATAAGAGGTAGAGTCAGGAGTCAGACTTGAGCAGCCTACACTTCCTCAATTCTTTGTTCAAAATGAAACCTCAGGTCAAACATAGTGTATATTTTTGGTTTTGCATAAAAAACGTTTTTAGGTGAATTAAACCCTTGTGAACCCATGCCTATACTTTTTTTCCCCCTTTTTTTTTGCGCTCTGATGTCAAATAAATGTTGCTGATTGGAACCCCACAGATGTCACCACAATCAGATAGATTGAAAGAAATATCTCCAGGTACCCCAAAGTCTCCACCTACCCTATCTTATCTTTTGTCTGAGAGACGTGGATCTCTCTCTGAGGCCACCAATAGAGATGCGATATAGAGAAATAAAATCATTTTTAAAAGCATTATTCTGGATCAGAGCATAAACAACTGTATAGCATTCTGCTTTCTGACAGGAAAACACGAATGTAAAAGACATCTGTAACCTCAGCCCCCAATACTTATTGTCTTTCAATAAGCTTTTATGGGTCTATCATTCACGAGTATTTCATACCCTTGCAAACCAATGCATGCCTTCGAGGGGGCAATGTCAATAGATTTTTCTGCACTTTCTTCTAACAAATACGAAATCTGACTTTTAGTGTCAGGAGGTAGACTCTACTTCTGACGAGACTCTGACTCACTGAATGAGCCCGTTTGCCCTGTTCACTCACTTGACACACTGAATTCTGGGAAGCCACACTGAGCAAGAGACATCTTTTCTCATGGTGCTTAAACGTTCATGTAGGACCTAGACCATCAACAAGCTAGCACAATAATAAGTGCTGTGAAGAAAATCAGACAGGATAATGGGTGTGAGCAGGGGTGAAGGGGAAATGAGCTTAAAGTGCGTCATCAAGAAAGGCCTCTCGGCTGGGCGTGGTAAACCAAGCGACTTGGGAGGCTGAATCAGGAGGATCGCAAGTTCAAAGCCAGCCTCAGCAACTTAGTGAGGCCCTAAGCAACTCAGTGAGACCCTGTCTCTAAATAAAATACAAAATAGGGCTGGGGATGTGGCTCAGTGGCTGAGTGTCCCTGAGTTCAATCCCTGGTTCCAAAAAAAAAAAAAAAAAAGAAAGGCCTCTCAGGCTGGGGGTGTGGCTCAGTGGTAGAATGCTCACCTTGCACGTCTGAGGCACTGGGTTCAATCCTCAGCACCACAGAAGAATAAATAAAACAAAGGTATTGTATCTATCTACAACTAAAAAAATTAAAAATAAAAAAGAAAGGCCTCTCTGAAGAGATGACATTGAGTTGAGACTGGGATACTGAGAAATAAGCATGCACAGTCTTCAGATGGGAACAAGACCAAAGAGCCCTGCCCTTGGGAAGCTCACCACACTTAGGCTGCTGCACGGTTTTATAAACTTGATACACAAATCCTTTTGACCTTCATTTTTGTGGACTAGAGAATGAAAATCACATCTATGAATTTCTGTCCCTCTTGTCACTGTTCTGGTCAAATTCTCAGAACTATTAAGACTTGGTTTTTCTGGGGCTCTCCTATCAGGGTTAGCTGCAGTCACCAGGTAACACCTGTTGATGATTAACACCCAGAGACCATGGAAAACAGATTTTGCAAACTGGTCAGCCATGAAATTCTTACTGCGTAAGGCTGCTAGAGATTTAGCACAGTTGTTGGACAGCTAAATCTTGCCTACCTTTCATTCCTGCCTGCCTACCACCTTGCCTAGTCCCTCACCCCATCTCACCCCATCCCCAGGGATCTGATAGCTGTGTTGAATAATAACCATTCTTAATCTGTTGAAGCCATTAGTCAACAATTAAGGATTATATTTTGCATTGCTTTTGGTTGAAATACTCCTAAGACATTTAGGCTTGTATCCAATTCCAAACAAGTCAATTAGTCAAAGTTCTAAAACAGACTGATAAAGAAATAATCAACAAAAAAGATAAGCTTTGATCCTGATGAGTCTACATTCTAGGCTTAAAAAGCATCACAAAGTTAGAAATACACCTTACCTCATTTAAATAACTATATCCTCACATGGAGAACTGATGTACTCTTTTTGCTTTCATTATTCACCCAGATGAATTCAATGGGTCTGAAGAGCTGTTTTCTCCCTGTGTCTCTTCACTTGGAGTATTTTGTGCCTGTTTCTAAATTTCCCTTTTTATAAGAATACTATGGGAGGCTGAGGCAGGAGGATTGTGAGTTCAAAGCCAGCCTCAGCAACTTAGCGAGGCCCTAAGCAACTCAGTGAGACCCTGTCTCTAAATAAAATACAAAATAGGTCTGGGGGTGTGGCTCAGTGGCCAAGTGCCCCTGAGTTCAATCCCCAGTACCAAAAAAAAAAAAAAAAAAAGAAAAGTATAAGAAGAATACTAATCATATTGGATTAGGCCTCACTCTAAGAAAAGCACCCTAATTTAATTAATGGTATAATAACTCCATTTTCAAATAAAGTCACATTCTGAATACTAAAGATTAGTACTTCCTCCTATGAGTTTGGATGACACAATCCAACCCATAACACCAGGAATGAAAATAAACAGGAAAACATGACACATGTCTAGAAAAATAAACCCATGGTAACCCAGAAGTGATATGGATAATAGAATTAGTAGACAAAGACATTAGGTAGGATAACTATTAAAACCATATGCTCACGTTCAAGAAGTTAGAGGAAAGTGGTATGATTAAGGTTAAGTAGTAACTTGGAAGATATAAAAGTATGCAAATGAAACTTTTAGAGATATAAAAATAATGTGTGAGATTTTTTAAAAATTACAGAGAAAGGGACTAAGAGCAAATTAGATACTGTAGAAGTAATAGTTAATGAAGTTGAAAACACAACAATAGAAATTATCCAAAATGAAACTCAGAGATAAAATACTGTGGAAATAAACAAAGCATCTGTGAATGGTGGGACAACTCCAAGCAGCCTAATGTCTATGCAGAGTGCCAAAGGAGGGATGAGGGACCAAAACACTATGCATTATTTGAAGAAATCAAGGTTGACATTTTCCAAATCTGTTGTTTGTTTGTTTGTTTACTTATTTTTTGGTACCATGGATTGAACCCAGGGGTACTTAACCACTGACCCATATCCCCTGCCATTTTTATTGTTTGAGACAGGGTCTCACAAAATTGCTTAGGGCCTCTGTAAGTTGCCAAGGCTAGCTTTGAACGTGTGATCCTCCTGCCTTAGTCTACCAAGAAATTTTCAAAATCTTAATATAAACTAAAACTATACCAAGAGATGTCATTTAAAATTAGTGATAGAAAATCTTAAAAGGAGGCCAGTGAATAAAGACAGGTCAAGTACAGAGGAACAAAGATAAGAATGACAGCAGAATTTTTACCATGGTTTCAGTCAGCTTTTTTGCTGCTGTGACTGAAAGATCTGACCAGAATAATTTCAGAGGAGGAAAAGTTTATTTGGAGGCTTACATTTCAGAGGTCCACTGAAGGCTGGCTCCATTCCTTGGGGCTCTAGGTGAGACAGAACACCAAGGTGGAAGAGTGTGGCACAGGGAAGCAGCTCACAGAATCATCAGGAAGCAGAGAGACTCCACTCATCCAATACAAATATGTACCCCTAAACCCCGCCTCCATGAACCACTTCCTCCATCCACACCCCACCTGCCTCCAGTTACCACTCAGTTAATCCCATCAGGAATTAATCCAATGATTAGGCTAAGAATATAACCCAACCATTTCTCCTCCAAATCTTCTCACATCGTCTCACATGTGAGCTTTTAGGAAACACCTCACATCCAAACCATAACAACCACAAACAATGAAACCAAGAGATAATAGAGCAGCATCTTTAAAGCACCGAAAAAAAAAAAAAAATCTGTCAACCTACAAGTCTACACTCAAACATAGCTTTTAAAAATAAAGATAAAATAAAGACTTTTTCAGCATACGAAATCTGAAATAATTCAACACCCAAACTGCCATCTAAGTGGGTCAGGCATGGTAGAGCAGGCCTACAATCCCAGTTGCTCAGAGACTAAGGCAGGAGGATCACAAGTTCAAAGTCAGCCTCAGCAGTTTAGTGAAGCCCTAGGCAACTTGGCAAGACCTTGCTCCTAAATAAAATATTTAAAAAGGGTTGGAAATATGGCTCAGTGGTTAAGTGCCCTGGGGTTCAATCCCAAGTACCAAAAAAAAAAAGACAGAAAGAAAGAAATGTTAAGGGAAATTCTTTAGGCAGAAGAAAAATAGAGCCAAATGGAAATCTATACCCATCGAAGGAAGGAGCACCAAAAATGGTAAATATGTGGATTCCAGGAGAAACCTCACTATTCTTTCCTCGCTCCCCTCCCACTGGGCACCCATCCCACTTAGAAATTCAGCTGAGATTAAGTTTAATTCCATACGTAAAATACACATCATGGATGGTAAATTATATTCATTCAACAGACCTTCAACACACATTCACTAAGGTTGTACCAAATGCCAAACCTGGGAATAAAATGACCAAACAGACACAGCCCTTCAACAAGCCCATTGAGCTTATATTCTAGCATTCGATATTGATATTCAAGATGAGGAGAGCCCCATTGGCTGGGATTGTTGTGTATGTATATTCTATTAATTTTCTCCAGATGATAAATAAGTAGAAAGTAAGTCATGTGGTGATGAGAGTGATAGAAAAAATCAATCAAGCAAGAAGAATAGGGGTGCTGCTTGGGAGCTAGTGGCAACTTTAAGGAGAGCAGAAGGTCTCAATGAGAGAGAACATTCGAGCAAAGATCCAAAGAGCGTGTGCAAATAACCGTGGCGAGCATTCCTACCACAGCAGGCCGCCAGGACTGAGCAGTAGCAACAATAGAGACGTCCAGAGCAGGAGCAGGGTGGGTGGGCCTGATCATGCAGGGCTCTGATGGTCATTGAGAGGACTTCCGCTTTGTTTTTGTTTTTTTTTTTTTTTT
>JAJEJO010001964.1:0-40965 GCA_020662805.1 Glaucomys volans
GTGTGGATGATGAGATCCCAGGAAACAAGAGTTATGTCTTGCTCAAAGAGACAGTGAAGCCTGGTGCTTAGAAGCATGGTGCCTTAAGGCAACCTGACTGGCAAACTTTCTGGTTTTATTATATGCTAGCTGTTCAGTTTTCAGCATCTTACATCATCTCTCGATGTCTGAGATGCCTCCTGTGTGAAGGGGAGATAATGATACCCACCTCTTAGCACTTGACTGAGGTTTTAATACATTAATACACACAAAGAGCTTAGAACAACTCATTGACCTCAAATGGCAATTAACTCTACAAGAAAAATAACAGTACAGAATAATAACAGGCAGACTGTCATAATTTGAATTGTATCTCCCCCATCTCCTCCAAAGCTCCTATGTTGAAACCTGAACCCCCATTATGTTAGAATGTGACCTTATTCAGAGATACTACACCTTCTTTGGAAGGTCTTTGTAGAAGTCATTGATTAAAGTGAGCAGGTCATTCGAGTGGGTTTTAATTCAATATGAGTGATGTCCTCATGAAAAGGGAGAACTTGAACAGGGGATGCTCAGAGGCAAGTGGGTGTGGACATGAGGACACCACAACCAGTCAAGGACCAGGTCTGCAAGAGCTCCTTCCTCCTGTTCTCGGGCAGAATGTACCCTGCCCACACTTGATCTTGCATTTCCAGCCTCCAGAACTCTAATATGATAAATTTCTCATTTAGGCAACAGCCTATGGTACTTTGCTATGGTAGCCCTAGCAAACTAATATGCAGAGCTTATCAGCAAATTAATTAAGAAAACTCATGTAAATACATGGGGCAGCGCCCCTCCCCCACCAGCCTGGGAGCTGCTTTGTATCAGGTTGTTGTTTCGACCTTTTCAAAATCAACAGCTGTTCCTAGAGCTTCAGGGAAGCCATCTGGGCAACTGCGGAGTCGCTGGGCATGGGACGTGCACAGAAAGGATCATGGGGTGGTGGCCAGTGCTCCTCCCTGAACACCCTCCCCATGCATTTATTCTTTATACCTGTAAAATTTAAAGTAAGGAGCTTCAGAGAGAAGCAATTTTTCTATCAATACTGGAAAGAGTTAAGGTTTTATTATTCTTCACCATTATTCTTGCTGTTATTATCTTCCCCATTTTGCAGATGGGGCAGGGTTCAAACTCAAATATAATTAGCTCCAAAACCACTGGTCTGGTCCCTTTTGATCATGATCACCAAGAATGGTATATGGGAAAAAGTTTAAAAAAAAATTAAACCAAAAGATCTAAATCCCAGTCAGATCTGCCACCCACTTGCTAGGTGGCCTTGAGCAGTTCACTTATCTTCTCTGAACTCCAGTTTTCCTTTCTCCCTGTGCATTTAATAACACCTACTTGTCTATGAAGATAACATAGGAAAATATATTTGAATGTGCTATGAAATGATCAAACCCATCACTAATACTCATAGTTGCTGATATAATCAAAATTCCCTGATCTAAAATCTGTAGCAGAGCTAACATTAAAATTCAGACCACTTTCCTAGCCCTCTGCACCCGTTTGTGAACAAGCCAGTGGCTTACTGCAAAATCAGAGTGTGATCTCGCGCAAGAAGAAGGGGGAAAAAAGGTTGGGAAAGGTTTTTAACAATTTGAATTCAAAATATTCAGCACTTGACTGTTTACAGAATAAACATGGAGGGACCTACCACTTTTCACACCCTTAAAAAAAATCATTCAAAAGTCTCTGTGCTTTTATTTGTTCCAACAGTGCTATTTTTTGAGTGTAGGTACAGAAGCCTTTTTCTTAGGTTGTGGTCTGAGGAAGGAAGGCTGGACTGGAAGTCTTGGGACCACCATCTAATTTGGTCTCTTCCACTCATGACTTCATGCTTTGATCTTGTCCTCCCTCCCTTGACCCGTCTCTAAACTTCCCCTTTCTTCTCCACTCAATCCTCTTTCCTAGTGGTCCCTCTTCTAACCCCAGTTCATCTTCTTTTTTTTTTTTTAATTTCTATGTATGAAAGAAAACATGTGATATTTGTCTTTCTGTGTCTGGCTGATTTTTCCTAAAGTAGTGTCCTCCAGCTGCATCCATGTTCCTGTGAATGTCATGATTTCATTCTTCTTTATGGCCAAGTAATACTCCATTTTATATGGTGTTCCATATTTGCTTTATCCACTCATCTATTGACCGACACCTAGGATGATATCTATCTAAGGAGTTCACAGTATACTGAGATCAGAAACATGAATAGATATTCATAATAAAATATGGCAAATTGAGTGACAGAAAAACACACAGGATATTAAGGATCATGGGAAGAGGTTCATATCCCAAACAGGGAGGAGGGATGGAGTTGGATAGTCATAGAAGACTTCAAGCTAAAATCTAAACAAAAAGAAGAGCAGATCCAGAGCAGAAAGAGCCCAGGGATATGCTGGCGGTAACAAATGTATCCCTTAGACTCTTTAAAAACTCAGACTCAGGTTGGACCAGCTGGGTACAAGTCCCTCCTTTGCCATCTCAGGTTGGACTGGCTGTGTACAAGTCCCTCCTTTGCCATCTCAGGTTGAACCAGCTGGGTACAAGTCCCTCCTTTGCCATATGCCATTGGAAAAATTACATCTCTGCTTCAATTACTTCATCTGCAAAATGAAAATAGTAATGGAATTTGTCTCATAGTTTGTTTGAAGGTTAAGTGAGTTTGAATGTTAAGTTCTTAGCATACAAACAGCACATAACAGGCACTCAGTACTTACTATTATAATAAAAGTCTATTTCCTAAATTTTCTAAACTGTGGCATGACAGAATTTGTAGACACAAAGAATCTCAAGGTAATGTGTGTTCACTGCTTATTTGCCTCTTTAAAAAGAGGGAAGGAAAATGTGTCAGAAGAGCATAAACTATCTTAAAATCTGGGTCACGATCCTACTGGCACAACCAGGAGCCACTGCTTAATACTTTTGAGGTTAAGTTTCCTCATCTATAAAATGGAGTTGGTAATATATCATCTGTCTTCTTTCAGGATGGTTATAAAGATCAAATGACATACTATCTGTGGGGAAATATTTTATGAATTATAAAGCAATATGCAAATGTAAGGAGATTATTATCACGATGTAATTAAGATAACTCTAAATAAAACCTGGGGTAGGAAGGTGTGGGGATGCAGCTCGGCTCACTCCCACACTGTTACTTAAAATCACAGAGTATCTGTCCAAATTGTCATTTGGTGTAGAGCTGATTGGTGCTTTGGGGCTCAGCAAGATGTGTTTTTAAATCACTAAACCCAAGTGTCTATGAATTCCCAAGTTGGGGGCTGGCTGGGGATATAGCTTAGTAGGTAGAGTGCCTGCCTTGCAAGCACAAGGCCCTGGGTTCAATCCCCCGCACCGCAAAAAAAAATTAAATTAAATTTAAAAAAAATTCCCAAGTGAAATCCTCAGGGTCTGAGGTTCCACTGAGGAAATCTACATGCTTGACATATCACCATGCAATCCAACCCAAGGACGAGAAAAAATTTAAAGGTGGAAGCCTAATGTCAAAGTGTCTGCTAGTTCCCAAACCTCAGAGCACCCCTTTCAAATAAATGGAAAATACAATAAAGAGTCTTTTCCAGCAAATGACTAGATGAGATTTTATCCAAAGCAAAAAATGATATGGAAGGCTACAGGGTCATGGCCTGGGGGTTGTCTGGCTTGGGCAAACAGATGTTCAGTTCACTGCGAATGGGGATGTCGATCCTGCCTTGGGGAAAATTATGCTTACCATCTTCCTTCCTCTCCCCTGCTTCATTTCACTCAAGTTCACCCCCACTTGGCATGTTTTCAGTTTCCCTTTCACTTCTCCCAGCTGATTTCTCCATCTGCCAGTTCCCAGCTCAGGAGCCATATCTTTGTAGAGAGCCTTCCCAAGCCACCACCCTAGTGCCAGGGCCTGAGATGGCAATGCTCACCAGACATCCCCTTCTCCCTCCAAGAAGTTCTCAGCTTCTCTTAGAATTAGGCTGGGGTCATTCGTAAGTCATGGCCCATGGGTGGCAGTGAAGCTGCAGGCACTTCAGCTCTGTGGGTAGATGAACTCTCTGCTTCTCCCACGGCCCCTAGGATGGCGAGGCATGTGCTGAAATGGCAACATCACAGAGGATGAGTGAGTCCCTGAGTGGGTATGAGGAGCAGCTCCCCTCAAACTCCATGTGGCATGTGGGGGCAAGGGAGGCTTTTGGGTTAAGCCACTGAGATTTGGGGGCTGCTGGGTGATCATAACAAAACCCAGCCCATCCTGACCACTGTGTACCCTGGAGTATTGGGGGTTGTTTTCTCGTTTGAGAGCATGCATATTCATTTCCTATTGCTGCTGTAACGAGTGATCATAAACATAGTGGCTTCCAGAATTCACCCTCTAACTGTGCTGGATGGAGGTCAGAAATCTAAAATGGGTCTACAGGGCTGCATTCCTCCCAGACGCCCTGCAATGGATCTGTTCCCTTATCTTTTGCACTTTAGAGGCTCTCACTGCTCCATGGCTCCTTCCTCCAGCTTCAAAGCCATCCGCAGAGCATCTTCTGTGCTCTTTGGAGTCCATCCTTACATTTTCTAAGACCAGGACCTCCCACTCTCTTACAAGGACCCTTGTAATTATGTTGAGCCCACCTGCATAACCATTTACCAGGTCGAGCAACCTAACAGAAGCTCTTCACGTATTCCAAGGTAGGGACATGGGCAGCGCTGGGGCTGGGAGAGCAGTGCTCAGCCTGCCACAGACCAGTCCACCCTTCACCTGAAAGCTGTTTTCAGAGCACGCGTGACATTGTTGAAAATGTGTAAATGTCTATTTAACTTCCCTGTATTGTACTCTCTATTGTTAGTTCTGTTGGAAACAGTGGTGTTTATTTCTTTTTCACTGTTCTCTCTCCTCGTGGCTTAAGTGGTTGAATGGAAGAAGAATGGAAACAGCTTCAGTAACAGCAAATAAGAGCCCCAAACAGAGGGGCTCGCACTGTGCCCTCTCTATGCGTGATCTAACTTCCCATTCCTGTTCTCAGGGTAGAAACTAAGCCCTGGTGAATTAAATACCTCCCAAGGCCACACAGCTGCCAAGTAATGGATCCAGGACTGGAACCCAAGCCCGTGTGACCCCAGAGATCTTTTATTTAACAGACAAGGTGCCAAGAACCCATGAAATAAAACAGTTAAAAACGTCCTCAAATGGCTCAGGGTTTAATAAGGAAGATTTACAACAATAATACGATTATAGTGCAGTATGACAATTGTAATGTGAACAATGCAATTAGACTCAAGTGACTGGGGAGGCAGAGCGAAAAAATATTTTAACTTCACTAGAGTAAGTCAGCACAGGCTTTCCCAGGGCAAGTAATTTCTGATTCAGGCTTTAAAAGATGAAAAGCATTTATAAGGCCAGCATTTATGGGAGTAGGAGGGGATCCTAGGGTGTAGGAAACAGCATGTGCAAAGGACATGAGGCAGGAGACTGCCCTGAGGAGATTGTTCTTTATGACTGGATCTTAGGACATAGGATAAAGGGACAGTGGCAGGACAGAAAGGTGGGGACTTCTCCACCTCTGCTGAGGTCCATGTCCTACACACAGCCCTAGACAAGGTACCCTGGTGAAGAGAGTGTGGGGCAGATGGAAGGATATGGAAGATACTGAATTGGCAACAACTTTCTCAAGTTGCATGTGAGTCCATGTGTGTGTGGTTAAAGAACTGTTTTCAAATTTGAGATTCAACTTAGCAGAATTGTTACGATGAGTCCTGCTTTAAGCCATTTACCCTGTTTTTCCCTCTGTATTTCCATGAGGTTGATTTACCCATTCATGAATCCCACAGGTATTCTTTGAGTACCCCCAAGGTGGTGGGTGCTGTGCCAGACACTGACATTTTGAGTCAATTACATGCTCTCTTTGCGAAACCAGTCCTAAGGGACAGCTGCTCATCCTCTCTGGGACATTCTCTTGCATCAGATTCACATCATTGATTCATATTTAAGGATCATGCCTTGAATCTGCTTTGCATTTTATTCCCTTCAAAGCATCTTCATATTTCACTTTATTTGACATTCACAAGAACTTTGTAAGGAAGAGAGGACAAAATATGATTATTTGCATTATAAATATTATCAAAGAAAGAGAAAGAGATTTTACATCCCCAACTGGTCAAGTGTTTTAAGCCATGGGAAGTTCCATGAGAAATAATTCTTAAAGAGTCGCATAAAATCATGGCTAATCGATTTCCTCTATGCACATTCGTTTGATCAACATGAATTTACAAACCATTTACTCTGTAACCAATATTCAGATAGACTCTAGGGGTGGGGAGCTCACTACAAACTTTCAAAATCTGAAGGCGTCTCATTTTACAGGTGAATAAATTGAGTGAGCAGCTATGTGTCTTCTCCAAGATGGCAGAGTGACATAACAGATATCCAAGCCCTGGATTGTTTGATTCCAATATTAGTTCTATTTCCAATTTGGCCTCAATGATTTGTACATTCTTGCCAAGGACCCAAGTCTCAAACACCTGAGAGTCAGAAACTAGATCACTCCGACTCTTGTCTTTTTTCTCTCAAAGCTAAGCAACTGCCTGTGACTTTTCTTTGTACCGGGATCGTCTGGCATTCAAGTCTTATTTGCTCTTGTCCATCAATACCAAGAAAAGTCTCAGCTAACCCTCTATGAAGCTGCCCGCCTCATTCTGCCTTCTGATTATTCCAGCTGTTTACCTCAAGCTATTCTCCAAGCCAAGTGACAAAGCCCAACCCTGTGCCCACAGGGTGAATTCAAGGCCAACTCCGTCTGGTGGCCTTTGTCAGTATTTTACTTGCAAGGGTCCCCCTGGTATATTCCAGATCTTTGGCTGACCAAAAGTGAAAAGGAGCCTCCAAGGGGGCATGGAAAATGGGCACGTGCACGGAGCCTCAGCAGAGCAGAACAGGTCCCGTGTTGTCTTGAGTGGGTGTTGCTAGCCAGCCCAGCACAGGGCAGGAAGCAGAGAGCGTGCAGGGGGAGAGGGTGACTTCATGGGGCGATCTCACAGAATGGGGAGAACAGGGGTGCAGGCTCGTGTGAATGCAAGCAGGAAACCAATGGGTTCTTCATGCCAGTGAACGTGGAAGAGGGGGGAGTCACAGCTGAAGCCTTCCTATTACCTGAAACTAAGATGCCACCAATCAGAACCAATAGGCAGCTTTCCCATCTGAAGCCTTCAGGTCAATGAACCCTATGCATATTTGCTGAGCTGGTGCTCTTGGCCACGGGGGATCATTTCCTTACTGTCATCGTCACCATGACAGTCATATCAGCATTGCAGCCAATCCTCCTCCTCATCCCTCTCCTTATCAAACCCCAACTACCTTCATTATCACTGGTGCCCACCTATGGCCTGGGCACCAGGCCAGCATTAATGTCCATGGCAATCTCAGGCTGGGAATAGCTGTGTCCCATTTCACTCATCAGAACTGAGACCTGAAACAGCTTTGTCCAGGAGACAGAATTCGTAGAGGCAGGATGCCAACCTAGGACTTTTCAACCCCAGAGCCCATGTTCTCAGCCCTATTTCTGCTCTTACAGTAGCTGTCAGCCTCAGAAGGGAAAACAGGAAGAAAATAACAGTAAATTAAACAGCATAGTTGAGGAGCTACAGGGACTTTTTAGGAGCAAAAGGGGTCTCCCCACTTCTTGCTGCAGATCTGATGGAAGGCTCCTCAGGCAGGTGCCCCTGAGCTGAGCCAAGCAGGACAAATGCTTTTCAGTTAATAAACAGGGAGAACATTCCAGACAGAGGATAAAATGTAAGTGAAGGCATGGAGGCATTGATCCCCCCAACAAATATTTATGGAATGTATTCTCTGCTCTGGCACTATGTTAAAAAACCCAAGGGTGAATGAAAGAGAATAGTAAATCCAGTACAGTGGATGGACTAGAAGAGGTAAGACTGGAGGCTTCCAGAAGAATAAGTACGTTGAGGAGGAAACGAGAGGCAAATAAATCATTAAGGACATGCAGGTCAATATCCCTAATTAAAAATTGGAAATGCTCTGAGATCTGAAATGTTCTAAAATCCAAAACTTTTTGAGCACCAACATAATGTTCAAAATGTTTTGAATTTCAGAGCATTTTAGATTTTGGATTTTCAGATTTGAGATGTTTCACTGATAGATTCTATGCAAATATTTTAAAATCTGAAGGACTCCAACACCTGATCTCAAGCATTTCAGATAAGGGATACTCTACCTGTACTTTGTTATGTTTTATTATTTGTCATGCATCCTTCTACAGAGCATGCACTGAAGTAGTCACTGAATGAATGACTACATGAAGAGTCTCTCTTAACCTTTAAAGCAAACTATTTACCTAAAAATTCCAAGAGGACAGAAAACATTTGTTCAGCACTATCACCATGTTTCTCTGCAGGGGGCCACAGAGCTGCACAATTCCAAGGGACCCTGTTCACTTGGTGGTCTACTGAAATGGTCCCTGTGATCACCGTGTGACCACTGCTCCTGGTGGGGGACAACTTGGTATCTTGGATTCACATTAGATGTAGAGAGTCATATCTGTTAAAGGCAAGAAGGAAGGTTACACAGAGAATTCTGTCACCTACCCTCTTACTTCTCCAAGGAATGTTCATCAAATCACTGCTGAAAACCAGCACCACCATTCTGCAGGTAGGGAGGAAATGGAAAGTGCCTGCTCAACACACGTGTGGTTGGGGAAAAAACCAGGTGGAGCCCAGGCCTCTTTCCTACAGTGCACACACTTCCTTTTTGAAGCCATCAGTGCATGGATTTCTCCAAAGCATCCAAGGATGCTTCGTTACCTCGAAGGTGCAGAGGTGGTGTGGGCTCCACACAGCTGGCAACCTCCCAACGTGAAGGAAATTAGGAGCTGGTGCCAGGAGTCTTCGTCAGGATTCAGGATTGGTGTGGAACTAATTACTGCCGTAAACTTCTCTGAGAAGAGCTCTGGCTTGCTAGGTTTTTTGGTTGATGTTGTTGTTGTTTTTAGATATACATGACAGTAAGGTGTATTTTGACATATTATACATACATAGGATGCAACCCATTACAATTTTGACCCCACTCTTATGATTATACATGATGTGGAGTTATACTGGTTTTGTATTCACATCTGAACATAGGAAAGTTATGTCCGATTCTTTCTACTGCCTTTCCTATTCCCATTCCCTCTCCTTTCCCTTCATTTCCCTTTGTCTAGTCCAATGAACTGCTATACTTTCCCTCCCTGCCCTTCCTTGTTATGGGTTAGCGTCCATATATCAGAGAGGACATTTGACCTTTGGTTTTTGGGGACTAGTTTACTTCACTTAGCATGATGTTCTCCCATTATCAAGAATACAAGTAACAATAAATGTTGGCAGGTTTGTGGGACAAAATGTTCACTCATACATTGCTCATAAGACTGCAAATTGGTGCAACCATTCTGGAAAGCAGTATGGAGACTCCTTAGAAAACTTGGAATGGAACCACCATTTGACTCAGCTGTCCCACTCCTCAACTTATACCCAAAGGAATTAAAATCAGCATACTAAACTTGTCTCTTATTTTGAGCTTGACAACACCAATGATAATTACAATTAACCCTTCTAGAAAAGAGACCATGCACCAGGCTCTATGATGACATTTACTATGGATTGCCTAAATTAATTGACAATAGAGTAAATACTATTATTGTTTCCATTTTATTGATGGGAATTAAGATGATGAAGATTAAATTCAAGTCACCTGCTATAACTCAAAGGTCCAAGATCCAAACACAGATTAGCTGGCTAATCAGCAAGGTTTTCAGTCTCTGTGCTAAACTTTGCTGTCTCTCCAAGCTGTGCTGGGTGGCCAGGGAAATCTGAGATCCTCTCTGTGAAGCAGCAGTCGCTGTAGTCCAAGGTCAGTAATTGCTCTGGTGTAGCAACGGGGCGTCATGGTAGCAGTGAGGGGGAGGAAGTGATGATCGCCACAAAGGTGAATGGCACTCCAGATCCTAAAAATGACTTCCCTTGCTATTATCAGAAAAAGAGGTATGAAATAGACAGAAAACCCCAAAAGGGGATGCTTTCTCTTCTTTAAAATACAAAAATATGTACTGCCTGTAAAATGGGCCTGATTTCATGCAGAAAGATGTCTTTGATTTCTTTTACTCTCTTCCTATGGCTGGGACTCACATAAAAACCAATCTAAGAAATTCAAATGACAAAGGAGTTCACAACGTATGCGTGGGCTGCGATACAGTGACTCAAAGGGGTTACTCAACCCTTCGTATTCTGGAATTCAGTAAATTGCACTTTACGTATAACTGTCATCAACACAAAGGACACAGAGTGACTGTTCTGTCAGCATTGAGGGCAGGAAGCCCTCTCAAATAAGCACAGCTCTGTGGTCTGTCTTCCCAACTCCCTGGCAGGCAGTCTCTGCTGAAGTTTCCATTCTTGCCCCAAGGAGCAGAGCCAAATGAGCATGGAGGACAGCTGGTAGGGAAGTAGTCAGAGAACTAAGCCTGTTGGTAGAGATCATAAATTCTGACTTCAGGCCCTGATCCCTAGGCTGCCAACAAAGCTAAACCTGAGCCCCTTTGCTAGGAGCTGCATTTTGAATTGGCATCTGAGAGTCTAATTTTTCCTCTGAGACCCTTTCCTCACCCACAGAATGCAGTGAAGCAACCTTTTTGTGCATAGAAGCAATCTCAATCCTCATTGCATCATTTGGGGGTGGGAGGATTTCCTAAAAGACATCATAACTCTCATTTGTCTGCAACGAACAGTCATCTCCCGTGCTTGGGGGGTTCCTTGACAGGCCCATGCCTTAAGTGAGAGGATTTGCTATAGTCTGAACTATGAAAATGCACATTCGTGCAGATGACTTTTTCATGCAGAAGGATGTTCACTTTTTCATGCAGTTTCTATGACTTGCACAGTTGGGGTGCAGCCCAGTCCCATTTCTCACCTCTCCCCCTCCCTGTCAGCCCCACTGCAGACTCTGGAACCTCCACCAACAAGGATCTCTTAGGCTTCGGGTCTTTTAAGGTTCATCTCTGCAACCTGTAATGGCCTGTGCTTGACGGTCACACTCGTCTTTCTTCTTTCTTTCTCTGCAAAGGTCCCCTGGATTCTCAAGCCCAGTGAGGTTTTCCCTGTCACAGCAGTGGCCCTGGGGTGCTTCACTGTCTGTTTAAGTGGTCTTTTCATAAGACTAAACCCAGGAGGGCAAGGTGTGTGTCTGTCTTATTCACATATGTTATCAACAGTAGGCACTCCACAAAAAAGTGAGTGACGGATATGGAAAAAGAGGAGAGAGCCCCTGTCATGAAGGAAAAGGTGTGCTGGAGCAGTCATTTCAGCACATCACGGGCTTTGGCCTGCGTCCTTGCTGGGTTCAGCACTCATTTGTTTGTGACCTGAGCAACCTTCAGGAAATCCAGATCCTTGGTTTTTGTCTTCATTGTTGGGGGCAAGTTGAGAAGCCAGTTGTAAGGATTACAGTAATTGACAGTCTATACCTGTGGCCATGCATAGTACTTGGAAAGGCAATAAAATTGTGTTGTGTTGTTTGATAAGAATTCAATGTACCTTTCTTTTATCTAGAATTGTTCACAATTTTCCCTCATTTCCTACATCCATAAATACATACAAAGGCTTTTTGATCAATTCAGTTTAATCCAAAATGGCATGCATTGTCTAACTCTGTGTGCCCAGGTACAATGACAGAAGTGTAAGTTAAAAACAAAGTCCCAGTCCAGTCCATACCCTGAGGACTCACCATGTGAGTGGGGGCTGCGAGTAAAGCAGACACGTATATACATCACTAAAATAAAATTAGATAACTGGAAAGATAGGGCTAAACAGAGGTGGCTACAAGAGCTTGGTGTAATCACACTTAGACTCTCCCAAGAACCTTCTGGAAGAGACTGATAAGTCTCAAAATATAAACAAGTTGAGCCCAGCAAATACATACAGAAAGGGCATTCCAGACAGAGTGAACAGCATGAGCAAATGTTCAGAGGCAGGTTTGGTTTTCCAGATGGGCTGAGCTAGAGGCAGGAAGTGGTGGGAAATGAAGCTGGAGTTGTAGGAAGGACCATATCAGAGAGAGCCTTATGTGTTTTGTTGAGGAACATATCATTTATAAGGTTCACAGGGGACAATTGAAGAGTTTTAAATGGATGTGGCATGATTGGTACTGCAATCGAGATGCATCGTTGACAGGAAATTCATTGGTAGTTCTCTGGGAACTCCACTTAAAATTGTCTCCTCTAGACTGTTACTCTAGAAATCTATCCATTTATTGCATTCAGTATTACTTTGGTAAATATTTATTGAGCACTTGGAGTCCACCATCATGCTTGAACCTGTGGGCTCTACCAAGACAAGTGTGCTCTTCTACCTGCCCTGAGGAGTTCATGGGAGATGGGAAGGATGTGGCATCCATTTGAGTAGTTGTAGTAAGATGGGGAAAGTGACAAAAGGTTTAAGACCAAAAGAGATTTGCAGGTGCAAAGATGTAAGATATTTCCAGATCTCTTCTGGGCCAGATGCTGAGCTGGCAACACAGTAAGCACTCAAGGTGATTCATGAAGTGAGGACTCCCCAGAGATTCTGTTTCAATGGGGCAAGTTCAGAAGTCCCTGGGATACCCCAGTATACAAACCAAGTTTGACAACCATCACCAGAAGAGGCCTGCACAGGGGGTTAAATTTTGAAGGGGACCATGATGAAGGTTTCATGAGACATTTGAGTTGGGCCTAGAAGGATGAGTAAAATTTGGATAGTTGTCATACACCAACTATCCAAATTTTACTCATCCTTGTAGTTGGGGAGAGGATCATTTGTGTTAGTGCCAAAGTACTGTGAGGACCTTTGGATGGAAATTCTCACAGCTCTAAGAATGATGGTGGATGGATGGATCTGCATGAAGAGATGAGCACAGGCAGATAGAGACTAGAGAGTGGCAAAGTGACATGATGTCAGCTCCACCAAAACATATCTGCTTTTCCCTATTGCCCTGCAAATGCAACAGAGATTCTTGATGACTTCCTTGAGGGAAGGCTTCAAAGACCCTAGCCACAAATGGCCTCTGGGAAGAATGAAACCTTTCTTCTCTCTCTCCCCTTTGTGCTACACTCTTGCTGTTCTGATCTGGTCACCTGGAAACACCGTGGCCCTTTCTGCCTCCATGCCTTTGCCCTTGCCATTCCTTTAGCCTGGATATGTCTTTGGCACACCCTCGCGCCAATGAAACTCCACTTCTCATTCAGTTCTACTTCCTCTGAGAAGGATTCCCTGGAAGAGCTTTGCCAAACTAATTCTTGATTTTAGGATGTATCTATGGCCTCCATGTGCAGGACTATGGTTACATACTACCCTCACTAAATGGAGATCAAATGTTTTGAATTGTTTTGTTTAGATTGCTCAGCTCCCAGTGGAAGACACAGTGATGGAAAGACATAGTTCCCGAATTGAAAAAGTTGAAATTTGATGGGCAGATAGACCAGTGAACAGTTATGGTAAGCTAGAGCGTGGTAAACACAAAGGTGGGCCAGCAGCCCCAACCTGGACCTTGATCCACAAGAGTGTCCGAGGCATGGGCCCAGACCTGGAGGAGGCCAGGAGGTTGGGGGAATCAGTGCCTTGAATGAGATTGAATGGATTTCCAGAAAGCCATTATAGGGATGATCAGTGGAACCTAATCTGATTATATAGGGGAATGAAGACAAGAAGGGAAAGTAGACAGAAAAATGTGGAAGCACAGGCCAAAGAATTACTGGCATTGTGGTACCAAAATAGGTAAGGGGTAAGATAGAATCCAAGCGTAGGATATCGAAATTGATACATTGAAGATGATCAATGGATTAGTAATGAAAACGTCTTGGCATGTCTCTGGAAATCAGTGACTGAGGTGGGGTGGAAAGCAAGATCATCAGAGTGACGCCAGGATGTTAGACGATTGGAATTTGCTACACTGATTGGAATTTGCTTATTGCTTTGGGAGTTGTCAAGGAGGGCAAGGAGGGAGCCAGGTGCAAAAATTCCTCAATAAATGAAGGGAATGACCAGTGATTTTTAAAAGACTATAACAGGGAGCTGTGGGCTTTGTTTGGCATCCTTTTCACAGACAATGGTATTTCTGAGGAAGAAGGAATGGTCTGGAAGCAGCAGTGAGGAGCTAGGAAAACACTACCCACCACCTGGCCCAGGAGTGAAGGAACATGGAAGGACAAAGGCACATCCACAAGAGCATCAGAGTCATGTGTCTTCAGGGAAGGCACCAGTTTAAAAAGAGCAAGAAGGTGGAGAACACATTCACAGAAGCGATTGAAGATGTGAGGAATTTTGCCGACCCCTGACCAAGTGGCAAGGAGATCTAGTCAACAGAGACCAAATCAGAGGCAGAGCTCTTGGGGAAGGATTAGGAAGGGAAGAATGAGAAATGGGATTCAGTGAAGGATGTTATAGAGGTCTGAGGGGGACACAGCCCTGTGTTAACAGACTGCCCTGGATTTCTGACATGACCTGGGCTTTCTGGAATGCAAAGCATGATGGCCTGATGTGTTAGGGGAGACAGGTCTCCGACGCACTGGTGCCTACCATTTAGGATTGGGAGTGCAGGCAGCATTACTGATCATCCACAGGGTGTTGTAGTGAGGGACAGCAGAGAACAGTTTTCATGAGTTGGACTATGATAAGCACTAAGACAGAGGAAAGCAGCCGAGACCTTGGTCTTTACCCAGTCCAGTGCCCTGGGACCCATGACACATGCAGGACTCCATGAACTACCTTTGAAGTCCTCAGTGGGTAGCATCCTGGCTGGGGAAGGAGGGATTTTACTGGTAGCACTGGGAGCTCTTGATGCCACCATTTAGCACTTAGTAAGGTCCAGACCCCTGCCTGAGGGTCAGCAGGAACAAGCATTGGTGCTCATATCTTTGTGATAAAAGCTTCTAACCTTCCCATTCTGTGTCTCTGAGCAGGGCAGGTAAGAGAAAATCAAACAGTGCTCTGTGCTCTGCCATTCCTACCCCTGTCCCTGCCCAGGAGGCTTAAGGATTAATCACTGGCACCAAGCTTCACCATTGTCATAGCCCCCAGAGTGGTAAAGGTTGGATTGAAGCCCTTTTGTTCATGAAGGGTGACTCAGATGCTATTTTTCAAACATCTGTTTCTTTCCATCCCAGGTAGGATTTGACAGCTATTACTGCCTCTCTTCCTGGGTGCATAATTTCTTGGCTTCTGCTGCCCTCTCTGTGCCTTGGATCTTGATCTTGCATATTCCTTAGGGCAAAAGCATTTGCTCACGGGAGAGGAATGTTCAGACACGTGATAAAGCCATGCCATCAATGTTGCCCATGTTTTTCCCTGTAGAGCACAATATTCAGCAATTTGCAGAAATTCAAAAACTAGTTACTAACCTTTTCTTTTTAAATCAGAAAATATGCATCCTCTCCTTTTGGAACTTATTTTATGTATGTTTATGTATGTTTTTAAGACAGCTTTCACATGCTGAGTCACTTCTGATTTATGGTTCTTTTCCATGTCACCTTGCAGTGTGGTGTCATGTGTGCCATCATACGTGTGAGTCAGAGAGCTATGACACAGAAGGAGGTTACCTCTCAGCCCATCCCAGCAGGATGTGCTTGGGGGAGCATGGAGCAGCAATCCATACCATGCTTTATAAACCATAAATAGGGACGATGTGTGGTTCATCAACAGAATTTTTCTCATTTGCAAATTTATTTTGAAAGGGCATAGCACTGAATTGTCTTTTATCATTTGGTTTTGCATTTTCATATCACCTTTTAAATTACATTGAATCCGAACTATCTTGAAAATCAAAGACTACAGTCACAAAGCCATATAATTTATTAGACATTTTAAAACCTATGTCAATTATATCAGAAACAATATTTTTCCCATGTCAGTATAAATAACAATAAAGTCTGAGAGAGTATTTTAAAAGCAAATGCAGATTAGTTTCCTGAGATTTTAATTTGTTTGTTTTGATCAGGTGATTTTTATTTAATTTCTGAAGTAAATGTGACATATTCAAAATTGGTTATGAAATTTCTAGCGGATAGCAAAAGAATTATAAATTGGACCTAAATTTATAAGAAAGGTATATTAGCAGAACAGCTAAATGGAGCTCTGGAATCATACAGACTTGGATTCCAATTCCTATACCACTTTCTATGTAAATAGGGATATGAGTTAACCTCTCTTTACCCCCATGCTTACATGTAAAATGGGGCAGTGATGTTGCCTGTTTTCTAGGGTTGTTGCATAAATTACTTAAGATAACATATATGTGGTCAGGCAGTAGCATACAACCTATGATCCAGCAACTTAGAAGACTGAGGCAGGAGAATTGAAAGTTAGAGGCCAGTCTCAGCAACTGAGCAAGACCCTGTCTCAAAATAAAAAGGAAAAAGGGGAGATACGGCTCAGTGGTTAAGTGTCCCCAGGTTCAATTCCCAATACAAAGCACACACACACACACACACACACACACACGAGTTGATGGTGAGAGTAGAATAGAAAAAAATATAGTTATCAAGTGTCTGAAACTAGCAGGGAGCAGGCATTTTCTCACAAAGCTGATATTATAGCCTTCATGTTATGTGATCTAAAAAACAAAATCAACCAAAAAAAATGTCTAAATCTAGGAAAGCAAATCTTGGGTCACAGGAGTCCAGGACGGAGCATGAGCTCTGAAGCCGTATTGCACAAGCTCGAATCCCAGCTCGGAGCCTTCCTGATGTGACTGTCTGGAAGTCACTTAGGCTCACAGTGTCTCAGTATCCTTGTGTTTAAGCTGGGAATCCACTGGGTTTAAACAAGTTAATGTGTGCCAAGAGCTTAGAACACTGCCTATTTTATTATTGTCATTATTATTCCTTACATGCCTATAAAACAAAAACTGGCTGGGAGAAGATTGTTTTGTTGGGTTTTGTTCCCCTGGCTTGACTAAGTATATTCATCGAGCTGTAACAATATTGCACCTAGAATACTGTGGTCCAGGCTGGTAACCATTTCCCACTGGTCTCCTCATGCTTCTCGAAGAGCAGTTTCTGTTTCTCATGGCTGGTTGCTGCGTCCTTCCCACATCAAAGAGATAAGCCCCTTCTGTTTTGAGGACACCGCTGTCTTTTATCTTAGATTGTTTCCACAATATTTCTGTATTGTTTGGGCCTGTGTTTCCAGATGAGGTATCCAAGGCTTGTGGGGTCCAGATCAGAAGTGCCCAGGCTGTCTTCTGGGGCTATTTTCCAATAATTGTCTTCTGACATTATTGTGTTCTGATACTTTACTTCAGTGGACATTCTACGCTGCCTTCACAAAGATGATAGAAGAATTTAAAATTCTGAGCAGTTTTAGTTCATGTGTCATGCGAACCTGCCAACTTTTCTAAACATTCATTCACTGATCCATTTATTCACCTAGAACTTTGTGAGCCACAGGGCTAGTGCTGGTGACACCAAGATACCATTCATATCTTCCATGGATTCTGAAAGACTTGTAAATCAAGGATTCACTCATTCACCAGAATTTTAT
Organism: Glaucomys volans; assembly: GCA_020662805.1. NCBI lineage: Eukaryota > Metazoa > Chordata > Mammalia > Rodentia > Sciuridae > Glaucomys > Glaucomys volans. The sequence goes on from JAJEJO010001964.1 coordinate 17,548, forward strand.
TGAGCACCCACTGTGGACCAAATAAGCTTCCAGATACTAGTTCTATAGCAGTCACCAAATATTGAAATACTGACAAATCTGTTGTCAGATTGAACAGAAAAGGATTTGTTACAAATTATTTTGGAAATTACCAGGAGGCCTGGGGAAGAGCTTGTCTGCTACGGCTAAGGGAAAAGTCTGCTGTCCACATGGAATCATTCCAGTGGGAAGCCATGGGTGCTGCTGTCCATTGCACAATACAGCATCCTCTGCCTTGGCCACTCCCCAGGAACACACTCTCCTACTTACCTCCTCACTTCCTGTGGACACCTCTGCTTGGAAGAATTCCAGCCAAGAGAGTGCCTGGGAAGCGTGACTCTAAGATTTACAGCCTCTGCACTAGGGGAAGTGTCACTGTCCACACACAGGGCAAGGTAGGCAGGGCAGTTGTGGCTTTACATGGAGTGGTCATGGAAGATGTGTCAGAAGTTGCATTTAAGCCGGGCGTGGTGGCTCATGCCTGTAATCCCAGCGGCTCAGGAGACTGAGGCAGGAGGATCACGAGTTCAAAGCCAGCCTCAGCAAGGGCAAGGTGCTAAGCAACTCAGTGAGACCGTCTCTAAATAAAATACAAAATAGGGCTGGGGATGTGGCTCAGTGGCTGAGTGCCCCTGAGTTCAATCCTTGGTTCCAAAACAAACAAGCAAACAAAAAATTGCATTTAGCTGCTCAAGAGTAATCATACTGATAGTTTGCCTTCCACATTGAAGATTCAGGTTACTACCTTCAGAAGAGCTGGCCTCCATCTCCTCCAGCCTCTCCCTTGGACACTGGGACTCCACTAAGGTGGAATTGCTCTTTCTTCCCATATCATTTCACCCTGCTCTGCCTTGTTCATGCTGTCCTCTCTGGGCTCCTTTCCCACCATTCTTTGCTTGGCTGACTGTTTTAGCTGAGGAGTCTTCTCCAGGAAGCCTTCTTTGCACCCCAAGGTCATATCAGATTTTGTGCCACACATTAATAATTTCCTGTGTTATATTAGAACAATCTGTTTGTGTCTCTCTCCCTCATTCCATGAGCTGTAAAAGGTCAGGGATGCTTTCTTCATCTCTGTACCCTCAGTGCCTGGCATAGAGTAAGCCACCAATATGCATTTTGAGATGTCACAAGTTGAATTTTGAAAAAAAAAAGGAATGGCTAGTTCGATAAATTGGGAGGAAGATGGGCATTTCAGGTTGAGAAAAACAGCACGTTCAAAGTTACAGAGTCATGAAATAGCAAAAAGGGCTTGGAAATGTGTGCACAATTTATTGAGAAAGACGAGCCCACTGGGGAGGGGCCAAAATGGCATCAGAAAATTAACAGGCTTGGGATTAGGATGGGTCTTGGGTGTTAAGCAAAAGTGTTCAAGCTGATTTGAGAGCTTTGGGAAGCCAAATTGAAGGATTTTAAACATATAAGGGACTTACGTGATCAGATTTGTGTTTTTAAACAGATTTGTCTAACAGCTGAGTAAATGGAGGATTAGAAGGGCTCAGAGTAGAAGCAGAGAGATCATAAAGAAGTCATTCCAAGCAATAAGTGAGACGGACCTGAAGGCAGTGGAAATAGCATGAAGAACAGGCAGGTTCTTAGCTGCTTAAGGCTAAAGATCAGTAGGGCTACCCATATAGTTCAGTGGTAGAGCACTTGCCTAGCATGCACAAGGTCCTGAGTTCAATCCCAGTACCTTACCCTACCACACACACACACAACACATATATGTATATATACACACATATATGTGTATATATAAACATATATATGTATGTATGTATATATATGTACTTATATAGAGATAAATATTCCTATTGGTATGTGTGTGTGTGTGTCTGTGTGTGTGTGTGTGTGTGTCTGTGTAGTGGGAGATTTGGAGACTTATTTGCTGTGGGAACAGAAAAATAGAGACTGGTTTAATAGAAGACCCCTCAGCCACCTCTCAGAAACTCTCCTCATGCCTTCAATCCTGAGCTCCCAGCTATGGGTGATGAATGACAAATGACAAAATGTATCACATCTCTTCCCATCTACAGAAAGGAGAAGAAAATCTACATGTTAGTGCTGGAAGGGGCTTTGGAGGGTACCCAGGCTGACCCCTAACTTAGTGCATGACTGAGAAAAGGAATGATTTCTCCACTCCACCTCTGAAAATCAGTAGTCGGCATCCTGTCCAATCTCCACTGTATCTTATATTTAATTCTCCACTGAGCACTCATCTCTAACATTTTCTTGTATGTTTGCTTATTTTCTGTGTCTCCCTGACATTAGGATGTCATATTTAAGGGCAGAGTCCTTGACTATATCAAACAGTGTTCTGTCTGTAGAGTAGACACTTAATGAAAATTGGTTGCAAAAGGAATGAGTCAGGAACAATCAGGTCTTCCCATCACCCAAACCTGTTATCTCTGCACAGGACCTTGGCTTTGAGGTTATCAAATCCATAATTCTATTTCCTACTAGGACTTTGCCCAGTCAGTTCCACAGAGATTAAAATCTACCAAGCAATAACATTGTTGTTCACATGGCTTCAGATAGAAAGAGCTAAACATAAGGATTATTATATGACTTCAAAAATATTAGTTGCTGACCTACACACACCTGTTAGGAGGGCTGATATAAAAAATAAGTGTTGTTGAGGACATAGATAAATTTTTGGAATCATTTTACACTGTTGAGAATGTAAAATGGCACAGTTGCTATGGAAAACAGTGTGGAGGTTTCTCAAAAAATTAAAAATAGAATTGCCATGTGATCTAGCAATTCCACTTCTGGGAGCATACCCAAAAGAACTGAAAACAGGATCTCAAAGAAATATCTCTATACCTAGGTTATAGCAGCAGCATCCACAATTGCTGAAGCAGATATCTGTTTCTTGTTCAACAAGTTGTCCATTGATAGATGAAGGATAAACAGAATGTTTATGTATGTGTGTGTACATGCATACATATAGTCATTCAACCTAAGAAGCAAGGAAATTCTAATACATGCAGCAACATGGTTAAACCTTAAAGCTATTGTGCTGAGTGAAATAAACCAGTCACAAAACATCAAATGCTGGATGATTCCATTCACAGGAGGTAACTAGAATATTCAAATCCAGAGGGAGAGAAAGTAGAGTTGGAAGGTGAAATGCAGAACTCTTGTTTAATGGGTACAGAGTTTTAATTTTGCAAGATTAAAAGAGTTCTGGAGATGGTTTGCACAACACTGTGAATCTCCTTAGCACTGCTGAACAAGATACTTCAAAATGGTTAACATGGTATATTTTACATCATGTGTGTTTTGCCACAATTTAAAAAATATTTGCCACTGAGGTGTGTACAATCTGTTATCTTTTTTATCCTTACGAGAACTCTGAATTGTTATTAGAAACAGAAGTCCCATTTTATAGTGCAGAGAATAAAGCTCAGAGAAGTGAAATGATTTGCCCAAGGCACATAACAGGAAGGGGCTAAACTGAGCTTCACTGAGGACTCCTGACTTCACGCCCAGTGAAGGCTTCTGCCATGTCTGGGGACAGGAAGTACAGCTGGATTAACCTGCCCGCTGACTTAAGCGTAAGAAATCAACTCTTGGCAATTTGTGGAGAGTTGTAAAAGTGTTCATGGGATGTGGGTGTATGGGAGAAGGAGAGGGGAAAGGAAAGGAAGAGGGGAGGAGAGGGGGAACTGGGGAGAGGGAGAGAGGCAAAGGACTCCCGCATGCAAATGCAAGCCAGCTCCAGACACCTGCTTTAGGCCTCTTGTTCGTTTTTCCTTGCTTCCTAAATCTTCATAGGGCAGGTGTGAGTCAATTATAAACAATGAGAAAAGGTCACCCAGCATTCCCTCAGCTGGCAAGCTGGGAACTCCCTGTCATGGAGATGGTCTGTGTACATGAAATTAAAAACCTGCAATGTGATCTGGAGAGAGTAGTGGCTCTTACTTTTTGAAAAGGCTCCATTAGATATCCTCCTACCTCCTGTGAAGGTATGAGATGATAAGATGCACATACACATCTGGAAGAAAGAGAGGAGCCATAGGAAGAGCATAAAGCTGGAGTCAAGCCCAAACCTCCCTGGCTGGACACCAGACAATCACTGCTCCTGGTCCCTTCCTCCACCCCCAGGCTCCGGTTGACATCACCATCACCACTTGCAGACACTGAATCTGAGCCAGTTTAGAGGGAAGAGTAGATCTCGCAAGGGGAGCTAAAACCACAGGAGGATTATCAAACTTTTATTTGTCACATTGCCTCCTATGTGTCTGGCAGTGATGGACACTTTACATGTAGGAGCCCTGGTCCTTCTACCACTTGGCCACTCTTATGATGTTCTCCATTTAGAGGGAAAATCAAGTTTCCCAAAGCCTGGAGTTTGAACACAGACCTGTCATTTCATTTGCATTCAACTTGCTCTTTTCTCCACTCCACAATGTTAAGTGCAGCAGCCAAAATGTAAAGAGCTATGGAGGTACCAAAGAGTCTGAGAAGCTGTTAGCTCTGCCTGGTCCTCCCCTGAGGAAATCTTGATGGAGAGGTGGATGTGGAAGGGCAAAGAAGAGTTGTCCAGTAGATAACAGCATGTTTCAGGAACACAAGAGCAAAGTCAGGGTGGTGGAGAGCACATCTAGGGAAATTATCAACAGCCCCCTTTGGTGTTAGGGTAATGTGTCTTACTGTGGTTGGACATCATAATTCCACTGTCTTCTAAGCTGTGAAGAACATTATGAAGAACCTTGCTGTATGAAGCAGTTTATGACATATGGGCAATGGGAAACTATTAGAAGTTTGTACCAAGGGGCTTGTTGGTTAGTATCTGCAAGTGTTGGTTAGTATCTGCAAGTGTTTTTAATGTGCTGTGAAGAAATTAAACATAGATGAAGTGATTCAAAGAGAAGAAAATCATTTTCATTCCATCTCACACAGTCAGTAGCAACACGGACTGACATTAACCACAAGTCAGCAATGGGATAGCATCTGCCATTAGAGCTCCTTAACATGTACAGCGAGGTCAGCGAATCACACTGGCTCCCTTTTTCCTGGAATAGTGAGATTGATTTTTTTTTAATTTTTTTTTTAATTGTTATGCTTTAGGAAGAAGTAAGAAACTTCAAGGAACTTCGAGCCAAATTTCAAAAGTTTGATACTCCAACTCTTCCAGGACCTATTAAACGCCCAGCAGATGTTTCTCAAAAGGGTGCTGTGGTATGCACACAGCCAATCCAGATCCTGGCCAAGGAGAAACCCCTGTCTTCCAACCACAGTCAACCCCCACCATATTCTTGTGGTGGTGAGTCCCTGCCACATAAAACCCAGAAAACCAAGGTGGCCCAGAGGAGTGAAATTCAGAAGAGTTCAAATTCCCCAGGACCTCCAGCAAAGTCTACTGTGCGTTCTGCAGGAAACTTCCAGAAGGCCTCTCTGCTGTTAGATGTGACTGGGTCAAACACCCAGATAACCGCCAAGGAGAGAGTGATGACATCCAGCAGCTTCAGAGACAAGCTCAGGAACTGGGAGAAGGTTTCCTCTCAGAGAAATGAGACCTCATCAACCCTTCTCCTTGCTAATTGTGGAGGGAAGGCCTTCTATTTGGAAGGGCAAAAAAGCATGGGGCTTGCCCCAGAGAAGCCCAGGAAAAAACTGGAAACCAAAGGAGCCCAGACCCTTCCTTCTCAGAGGCACTTGATGGCCCAGAGAAAATCACTCATCACCTCCGAAGACCCCTCTTCTCTCCTTTCTCCATGTGGCTGGAAGAGCCAGGAAATCCCCAGTCCTGAGAGGAGCCTGGCAGGCAGTACGTGCCAGCCTGTTTATGAGTGTGAACTTGCCAGCCAGGCCCCAGGTAAGAAGTGACCCGGGGAAGGGCCATTATGTTTTTCTAATTAAAGCCTGTCAATGTGGAGTGCTCATATATGTGACCCAGGCAATGTAGCCTGAGGATTGTGGGCCTGTCCCTTAAGTTAGAGTCTCAAAGTTGGGTCAAGTGCTTAATCTCCTGAAATTCGTTGTAATGTATTTTGGGCATCCTAGATATGATTCCTAGACCTCATTCTTACACAACTGCAGGAACTCAGGAAATCTACAAACTTCTCAAAGCCTAGTCTGCTCTCCTACAAATCGGAGTTGTCATCAGACTTGGTAAAAGTCACAACCATCTTGGGCAGCAAGCTAGGAGTGAAGCTCTGTTCTTTCCTCCCTCTCATTCTTTCCATTGAATCCATGGGCCAGTGCTGGGTTCTACCACAAAGGTGAGTCAGAACCCCTCAACTTCCATATATCTCTGCTCTCGCCACACCAACATCTGTCACCTGGGCCATTGCAGCAGCTCTGCTGGTCTCCCTGTTTCTACATTTTTATATTGTGTTCCCCTCCAGAGTGACCCTGCAAAGCATAAATCAGGTCACATCATTCTTCTGCCCAAAGTCAACTCCAATGATTAACAGGAATTCATGCAATTTAGTCTTTGCCTCTCCTCCTCTGCCACATTGCCTTGCTAATCCTTATACGAAGCTGGTTCCATCCCAGATCTTTGCCCTTGTCATTCCCCCTGCCTGGAACACTTTTCTACTAGTTCCCTCCCTTCATCAAAGTCTCTATTCGGAGTGTCCTTTTGGGTCACTCTGTCTAAAATGGCTACATCAGTTCTATTACCCCTTGTCTTATTATATTGCTTTGATGTTCTTCATATCATTTATCCTTACCCTGGTATATTGTTATGTGCTTCCCTCAACAAGATATAAATTATAAGAGGGTAAAGACTGTCTGTCTTACCACCATATCCCCAAAAGAATATGGCTGGATGAGCAAGTCTTCAAAAAGTATTGATTAAATGATTGATTGGATGGATGGATCAACCAAGGGAGTAATCTCCTGCTTACAACCCCACATGGTTTCTCTTTGTATTTAGAATAGATCCCAAACTACTGCCACAATCTCATGGCCCTGTTCTCTGGTCCTTACTGTGTGTCTGACTTTTCTCCTACCTCTCTTCCCCTCGCACACTATCCCATAGTCAACATGCCAGAGAGGCCTCTGGAATTCTCTTGCTAGTTACGTGTTTGTCATTAGTCTCCTCTTAGTAGAATCAACAATTCCTAAATAAGGACTATATTTGCTCTTGTGTTCAGTTCTGTCCCCAGTTGACAGAACAGTGCCTGAATTATAGTAAATAAACAGTTATTGATGAAGGGATGGGGAAAAGAGAGAAGATAAATAGAAATAAAGATGGATAGGAGAAAACAAAGGATAGAACCTACTGGATGGAACTATTGAGAGAATTAAATGAGATAACTCATGTGAGTTGCTTAGCGCTGTGACTGGTAAGAAAGAGGAGACCAATTAGTAAGTGATAGTTTATTTTCACCAGGTCTTCTCCCTAATTTGATAAAGAGTGAAATTTATGACACTGTGACTTGTAATTAAAGACTAAGAAGAATCTAGACCAGGAATTTGGCCCTGAGATTCTGGGGATACAATCTCCTATGGTAGGGCAATAAAAATGTTTTCTGTCCCCTCAGCTTACAGAGTACAGGCAGGTACAAGAAAAACTCAGTTCACTTCTTTAGTTTTAGTGTGGATGGCCTATATAGCAGACTACTGTACTATGTAAACCAAAACTCAAGGCACTTGGGTTATATAAGAATTTGTGTTATTTTCAAAAGAGGTAAATAGGATTTTCATATCTAATAATGGAATTTCTGTTGGAATTGGGCTTATGAGTACAGAAGGACAAATATGTAAAATTGGTAAAATTCTAGGACATAAAACTCAAAGGTGCCAAGCCCCACAAAGTCAACTTTGAAGCCAGTCCTAAGCTATCAGCTCTGGAGATCAGAGATTAATTCTTACTCCTCTTTATAGTCCCTGCCATGTTATTGGCAGATCATACATTTGAGGAATCCTTTCAGTGAATAGCCATGGTTTGTCCTTGCTGGGCGTCAGGAGATCAATATGACATAATCCTAGGCCACAGGAGCCTCTGGTCAATGGGAAGTTAGACCAGCTTCTCTGATAAGCCATGACACTGAGGTAGGGGCATTTATAATGTGCTTTAGGGTTACAAATCAGAGAGTGGTTGATTTTTTACTTGACTTCTAGAGAAATCAAAAGCCTTCTAGAGGAGCTGTCATTTGCCAACAGAACTTTAGAGGAATGAATCAAAGTTTGCAAGAGAGGGAACAGAATCCTGGAACCAGAAATGGCATGACCAAGGTCTTAGAGATAGGGGAGCCTTTTAAAATCAAACTGCAGAACTGGGAAGACAGCAGTGTGAGTGAGAGACGCTGGGGTTGAAGGCTAGGGAAGCAGGATGATACCCGGTGATGAGGAAAGACTGGAGACATAGATGGGGCCAGATGTTGCTGAAATGGCAGAAGCTGGAATGAATAGGTCATGTCAAGGAAGTCTTCAGGGCAGCGTGATGGGTGACATGCACTGGATTGAGTTTGGATTGGGATACTCCAGCTGCTGCATGGAGAATAGACTGAAGGGGAATGAGACTGAGTTTTACCTGACAAGTTGTGAAATATAAATAATGATTTATTTGTTTTCCTGTCTCAGAAAAACAGCCAGATATTATGCATCACCAGTTTCCCAAAACTAAACCACTGCCTTCCATTGAGTCCCTGGGTCCTCCTCCCCCAAAACCATCAAAGCCCCCCAGTGTGAACCTCCAGGCCTTCCAGAGGCAGCCAGCTTCTATGGCCAAGACCCAAAATGAAGGTAAGGAAAAGCCCAGGGCCCCACACACAGCCAGCTGGAGGTCATGACTCTGCCTGTATTCCCAATGTCACCTCCCTCTCCAATGCCACCACTTTTCTTCCACGTAGCTCCGCATCCATCACTGCTTATTCCCATGAACAGGCTGTGGCAGTTTGCCCATGAAGTGACAGATCTCCAGGAATTGGTCCCTTATCGCTCCTGGGCCAGCCTGCTCCCCCTGAGAGCTTTACATTTGATCACTGGGAATCTGTCCAAGAGGAAAAAAATGAAAAGTCACTGAGCAGGGAGGCAGTGAACCTTTGGATTCATTGCAAAACCTGTGTTGCCAATACAACTGGTGCAGGAAAAGAAAAGGAAGTGAAGAGAGAGAGAGTATTTGTGAACTTGACCTGAGGCTCTTAAATCTGTGATCTGCCTGCACTAATTAATTAAAGCCTCCTCAACCCATCCAGGAAGTGAACCATCCTTAGAAGTCATTTGTCTGTGCCATTTTGTGTCTTCCTCTGCTATTTAAAGAATGTCCCCCATGCCTCACCACAGACTGATCTGTAGACATTTGAATGCCTTTGCTTATATTCACTCTAATGAAACATAAGGGGAACATACACTTTGGGGCAATATGTAGTGCTGTGCTAACATTTGTTTTACTGTGGCCATCAGCACCAGCAGATGGTACTTTGAGAGAGCTAATGCAGTCTTTGATTGCTCATTTGACTGCTTTGGGCAGCCTTGTGGTTGAATTTCTCTAATTCAATGGTTCTCAAACTTGAGCATGCATCAGAATCACCTAGAGAATTTGTTAAACTCAGGTTGCAGGATCCTATTCCCTGAGTTTCTGATTCAGTTGATCTGGGATGGAAGCTGAGAGTTTGCCTTTTTGACAAATTAAGGAGAATGCTGATGTTGTTGGCCTAGGGCCCACACTTTGAGAATCAGTGCTGCAAGTCATCTTAAGTCTTATCCTAAAAGAAAATACTATAGAGAGATAGAGGTCTTTTGGGGGGGTGCAGTTACTGGGATTGAACTCAGGGGCATTCTACCATTGAATCACATCTCCCATCCTATTTTGTATTTTATTTAGAGACAAGGTCTCACTGAATTGCTTAGCTCCTTGCTTTTGCTGAGACTGGCTTTGAACTCATATTCCTCCTGCCTCAGCCTCCCGAGCCTCTGGGATTATAGGCATGCACCATCAAGTCTGGCTGAGAAAGAGGTCTTATAAATAATAAGTAATATGGCCACCTCCACATCAAGGAAGGTTAAGTGTGATTCAGGTCTCAAACCATCTCTCTGAAAGGGAAGATGGCCGTCAACATAGAACAAAGCATTAAGTCCTTTGTAATAAAAGTGGCCTTGTAGATCCCAGCTCCTTAACCCACTAGTACTCACTGAGTCTCATTTTGCTTATCTATGAAATGGGAAGATTATATCTCCAATCTCAGGATTATTGTGAGAATTATATGGTGATGCCTAGAAAGAACTTAAAGAGTGCTTGGCATCCCAGTAAGTAAACCTTCTGTGTTATTCCAACCATACATTGAGCAGCTAGTGCCAGGCCCTATGATGGAAGCAAGAGATAGAGATAAATCCCACAGAGTTTCCAATCCTCAAATAGGTCAAAGTCTAAATGCAAGAGACTGTACTCACAAATAAACACTGTAAAGTAAGAGTGAGTGTGGTGTGTAGAGACAGGTAACTGCCCCAGGTACCAGGGTGGGAGTGGGGTGTTTGGGGACACAGGTGAACTGTCACTCCACATCTGGTCTCTGGGATTGGGCCATGTCATGAGCAGCATTCACTTTAACCAGGCTGCTGCCAATTACCTTTTTTTTTTTACTTTGCCTCTTGTTCTTGCAGTGACCGTAAAAGAGGGCTGCCCACCTCCGGAGAGGTGAGTACCTGCTCCTTAATTGTGTAGGAATGTAGCCCATCAACCAGGCTACTTAGCTTGCCTAACAGCAGGCAGGAAGCACGAGTCAAGTGTCTGTCGTCCTCAGAAGAGTTGCAGGAAGAGCAGATTTATAAGCAACAACCTGCAACTTTTGTTTTAAAAGAAAGATTAAATAAACTGCATTTAACTACTGTGCTGACATTAAGTTGCAGAGATGGTCCTCGGAAGGACTTTTTTTATTGTACAGATGGGTTCAGTAAATTGAAACCTCAGCTTCGATAGTCATAAATCCATTTAGAGGTTAAAGAATACTCTGGGCATCTGTGATGTTAGGCTCGGTAATGGTGTAAAGGATGTGCTATTTCTGCGTGCTGCTTCGAAGAATTTTGCTGTGGAAGTGTCAGTTCATTAATTTACCCAACCAAATCATGAGCCCTTTGAAGTGACACGCATTGAGCTGGCTACTTTTTATAGACTTCCTCATTTAGTTGTCTCCAGAGCCTTTGCAAGGTTGCTGCTGCTGTCCTGGTTTTATAGCTCAAGACACTAGGGTCCAGGAAGTTTGCCACTTGCTGAGGCAAGATTCCAGCCCAGATGTGCCCAGATTATTTTAACTATGAACCTTGCCTCCCTCACAAAGATGTTCTTGTTCGCAAGAAGTTTAGTTTTAGAAGGAGAAGTCAGCTCAAAAACAAATAATCATATTACTGTTTCATTCATCAAATGTTTATAATAAAGTGTATTGTTTGTGATAGAGGTGGTTACAAGATTCAGAGTTTGTACCAATAAGGGAATGGTCACTACTTGGTAGTATCAAGGAAGGTCAGGAAAGTCTAAGGATGTGTCAGCTATCTATTGCTATGTTAATACTATTTGATAAATGTAAACTTTCAATAGCATATGATGTGAATCTGTGGAGTACAGGTGATCAGGACTGGGGTCTGCTGAACTTGCCGGTATGTTTGCAGTCATCTGTGGACTATCAGGCAGCTTTACTGATTCTGCCTGGGGCTGCTCACATGTCTGGGGGTCAGCATGCAGCTGGCTGATCCAGGATTGCTTTGGGGCGGAGATGACTGGGCACCTTGACTTGGTACCACCTGTCTCTTATTCTCCAGCAAAGCAACCCAAGAATGCTGTCCTGACAGTGGCAACAGTCAATCAAGACAATTCAATAAACTAGGTTCTCATATATTTTAAATCTTTTGCTGTGGCACATTTGTAGCACTCTATTGCTCAAAGCAACTCAGGTGGCCGAGTCCAAGATCAGAGTGCAAAGGCACTGAAGGATTGCATGGCAAATGGCAGGGATCTAGACAGTATGAAGAACAGGGGCATGGTTCCAGTCAACCAATCAATAAAGAGGAAGCACCTGACATGAGTATTGAGGATGAACCATGACTTGGGAAGCGGTGCTCCATAGGCAAAGGCAGGCAGTATGAAGTCACCTGTCTTATGTGTGGGTCTAAAAAGAGTTAAGTAAGGTTAGAACGTAGACAGTATAGAATGGGAATTGTGGCATAGAAGCCTGTACACCAAGGAATTGATAAGATGCTGTCGTTCAAACAAGCACTAGACTCAGTTCATGGGCTCCAGGGATTCCTAGTTGAGTTGCCCATTTGAAAGAATTAAGTGTCCTTGGCACAAGGCAAACCCATGGAGCTGCATTATGTGAAAGGGAGAAAGCAGCACCCATGGCTCAGGCAATGGTGCACACCATTCTACCCAGCACAGGCCCCTCTGGGACCACCAAGGAGACAGTGTACCTCTGCGAGGCTGAGTGGGCCTGGATTGTCTTGTGGCTGTGATGCTGTGACAATCTCAGCATGAGCATGCATGGGCTGCAACTGTGTTGTTTGTACATTTTTCCCACATTTTGGCACTGAGGTATGATGCCACTGGCCCTGTAACCACAGAAACAGCAGGCTACCTCAACATGAGGGACAAACTTGCTGTAACATGCCTGTTGGGAGAGAGAACTCAGTCTCCAACACAGTGCTGTCTTTCCTAAGATTTTACACAGGGCAGTTTTGACCATTATGTCCTTTTACATTGACTTTAGAACACAACTGATATCTGAAATGAGGTTTCGTTATATATTAATCATGGTATGGGCCATGGTACTGTAATAATGAAAGACGAGATAAAGAGGGACCAAAGTTCTGAGGGGCAGCTTCATGGAAGAGGAAGTAATTCCAGTTGTATCCCATACAAGGACTAGGAACTAGATAGGTTTACTTATTTGCTCCTTTTCAAGATACAGTAAGGTGAGTCCAGGCAGGCTATTGTTCCTGAAGATAACCACATTCCTGATTCATGGGTGGGTAGGTTGGGTGGATGGGTTGGGTGGATGGCTGGCTGGCTGGATGGATGGATGGATGGATGGATGGATGGATGACTGGCTGGCTGGCTGGCTGGCTGGCTGGATGAATGGATGGACAGACAGACCAATGAGCACTCAGGATGGACATAGACCATGGTTGAAATTAGGGATGTAGTAATAAAAAATAGAAAGAATTTTAATATGAAAAAATAAGAGGGTTGAATTGTGTAATCAGTTCTCCATATCTGTGGGTTCTGAATCCATGGATTCAACCAATCTCAGATGGAAATGTTTGAAGAAAAGTTATGTCTCTACTAGACATGCAAAGACTTTTTTTCTTGACATTAGTCTATAAACAATATAATATAGCAACTCTTCATATAATATTTGCATTGTATTAAGAAATCTCTAGAGGTGATTTAAGAATACTGGAGAACTGTGTAGGTTATATGCAAATTCTAAGTCATCTTATTATGAGTGACTCAGGCATCTGCAGATTTTGGTATCCAAGAGATGTCCTGGAAGCAATTCCCCAGATGCCGAGGAGCAACTATATGTTAAGTGCTATGCTACGGAGCTTGGACTTTGTCTTGTCAATGTTAGTTTGAATACACAAATGCCATGATGCCCAATAGCCTTAGATACAATTTCCATGGAAACTGGTACTTGTTTGGGAAGAATATCTCCAAAGTTCAGGAGATGCTCATACTAAATTTAGAAAATAGATTTAAAAATAGAATACACATTATCATTACTGCAAAGGGATCTGGCATTATCTGATGTAGCTGGGGCACTTAGTATAAAATTAATGAAAGCCTGAGTTTCGAATCTATGCGCATGCTTAACACCTGTAACCTTGAGCATATTTTAACCTCTGCAGCCCTCATTTTCTACTTCTGTAAGAGAGCAATGTTTATAGGACCTAATCCATATCATTGTGATGTGGGTTAAATGAAATAATAACTGGGCACAGTGGCACACTCCTATAATCCCAGTGGCTCAGGAGGCTGAGGCGGGAGGATCATGAGTTCAAAGCCAGCCTCAGCAAAAGCAAAGCACTAAGCAACTCAGTCTCTAAATAAAATACAAAATAGAGCTGGGGATGTAGCTCAGTGGTTGAGTGCCCCTGAGTTCAATCCCCAGTACCTAGAATTTTTAAAAAAATGAATAACTGTAAAGTATTTATTGCAGTGGCTGGCATCTGAAGAGTGTCTTACTTTGCTATTATATAAATTCCCACCAAGAATAACAATCCAGGCTGAGAATCTTCAAAAATCCATTGATGAGGAACATGGTACCTGGAAAGTTCAGCATTTCTCTTTGTTGGAGCATATTTTATTCATTCAACACATATTTATTGAACATATACTATATGCCAGGTGCCTTTGTCTATAAATAATGCAGTATACAAAGTAGAAAAATATTTTATGTATGTCTGTGCACATTTTTTTGTTGTTATTAATTCAGTCCTTCAAGTTGAGCTGGAGAAAAATTGACCTCTATACCCAAACTCCCAACCATCTCCAAGATCTACCAATGGCAGAGTAGACATTAACTTTATCCCTTCTTTACATGACAGTCCTTAAAGCATCTAAGGCCTGCATTCTTATCCAAGTTAACTCTCATTGTTTGCAACCATTGTTCATTAAAGAGGAGTCTCTGTGTTCTAGCTATTCCTGTAGAGACATGTTTTAACCATCTCATTAATAACTCAGTGCCTCTACAGGAGCCATCTTTCATTTCTGGGCTTCCTCCTCTTGTGCATTAAATCTGAGAAGCAGCATTGTATCATGGAACAAGTACAGATCTGGAGTCAGATTAATACAGGTTCAAGCCCATCCTCCACGCCATAGATGAGTCATTGTCACAGTTCAGAGCTTTGATATACACATCTTTGAAATGGACATACAGTAATAATATTTCTTTCATAGTGCTGTCATGAAGACCAGTGATATAAATTGTATAAAGCATGAAGTATCCAGAAGACGTTCAATGAGTCTTGTTTTTTTCTACCCGTGGCTTCTCCTTCCTTTGTTGTCTCTGAAATATTAATATCTCATCAGCTCCCAACAGAAGTGGCCATTTAGAAATTATTCTTTGTCATCACTCTCACATAACCAAGCAGTTTGGCATCCCTCTTGTGAATAAGTAGCTATGGTTTGTGTAAACAAAGTAGGTTGGTCCCAGGGCAGCAGTCAGCGCTGAGCCTCCGTCAGAACTTAGCAGAGTGGCTAATATTTTATTCATTAGCTGTAAATTTGACTTCTCTCCCATTAAGTGCCAGAGAGTAGTCCTGACTCAGGAAATCTGACCCGGGAAAGGAGAGGCTTTCAGAAATAGAGAAGATGCAGACGCACAGTATCTCAGACAAGGGTCTGCAGGTGCATTCTCGGGAGTCTACCACTTCCTCACTTGAACTTTGTAATCTTGTGTCTTAGTTTTGATGAAAGTGTTCTAAAACTAGTATCAGCCTATTTTGAGTCATCTGGATGGACTCTTTCATTCCTAGCACTTTGGAGTGTACTTTTGTATCTGTGTTTTGGGCAAGTCTATCCATGAGAGTGGACACACAAAAACCTTCTAGGGCTGGAAGGTCCCAGACTATGTCTAGGAAGGAAGTGGCTGATCCTGTGGAAGTGGGGGACAGGTGCCTTACCTCAGGCATTCCTGTGGAATAATGATAACAGCAGTTACAGCAGCACCCAAATAAATGTATCTTTAGTGCTTTTTTAAATAGTGGTAAATGCTATAGAGAAAATTTTTGAGAGTATTAGCACAATAGCTGGGGATTGGGAGTAACTAAAGGGCATTTAGTCTGATCTAGAAAGGCCTCTATGAGGTGATGACATTTGGCTTGAGACCTGAATGATAAGAACCCAGTCATAGGAAGTTCCAGAACATTCCAGGAGAGGGAATAGCTGGTGCAAAGTCTCAAAGGAGAACCATCCTCCGCATGTTTAAAGAACCAAAAGGATGGGATCACAGTCAAAGCCCAGAGAACTTGCAGGTGGGGTTGGAGAGTCTTATGAGTAATGGAGTGAAACTGAGGTTTGCTCTAAATGAATTGGGAAGCCATTGGGGAGTTTTAAGCCCAAGAGTGATGTGAGCTGACATTCATTTTTTTAAAGATCACTCTGGATACTATATAAGTAATAAATTTAGAAGGGAAACAGGAAGCCATTGCAACCACAATAACAAAACCATTCTATTGTGCTTTACATATAGAATTCCATTGATAACAATCCTAAGAATTAGATGATACCATGTTTCACAGATGAGGAAACTAAATCACAGAGAGTTTAAGTACCTTGACACATATGGGGTGGTAGAAATGAGATCAAAGGAGTTAATGGATTCAAGATCTGTTTTGGAGGAAAACCAGCAGCTGCTGGTCCAGCGATAGAGTGGGAGATGTGAGGGAAAGGGAGGAATCCAGGCCAACCACTAGGCTACGTGCTGTTCCCCTCATTGTCAGTGGCAATGCAGGTGAAGTGCTTGGCTCACAATCCATGCTCAGAACAAGACAGGAGTGACTCCCCTGGGAGCTGTGGAGGATTGTTCTCTTCTTCATAACACCTAAAGCAAACCAATGTGCCTTTGGGCATGTCAACCAGTGTCTGATGGCTGTTTTTTAAGTTGTTTACAGTGCTTTTTCCTGAATGGCTGCACTGTAGGTAATTAAGATAGCACAGACCTGACCCGAGTGACCAACAACAAAGGAGGATCCTTGTACTGATATTTGGGGGGTATAAGTGGTCTGGAAATCCCAGCCACTCAACTGAATGGCTCTGAGGGAAGAATGAAATTTTTTTTGAAATCTCTACCCTATGGGGTATGAGACACAGAATATTCAAGTAGCTTCAGTTTAAGCCACTTCAATAACTTCTTCTCGTTATTTTATTTTATTAATTTTTTATATTTTGTACAGTACTGGGGATCAGACCCAGGGTCTCACACATGCCAGGCAAATGCTCTACCACTGAGCCACACCCCAACCTATCTTCTCATCCCCTTTTTAATTGAACTTCACAGATCACAAAAGGGCCACCATTTGGCATGCCTTTCACAAGGCAGTAGTAGCAAGCAGAGTGGATTTACTAACAGTATTTCTCTTTTTCATGGTTCCAAAATTCTTCCTTTTCAAAAATTCACCTGTAGCTTTTATTTATTGAACACTTTTCATGGACAGAGTCTTGTGTCTTTCACTCACGTCTACTCTCATTTTAAAACTTCTAACCACAGCCATCCCATGAAGGAAGAGGTTCCTGGGTCCTCTGACCTCAGAGTATCAGGTGGAGTAATCCACGATGGTGCCCCTGGATCTCCTGAGCTACCAGGGTTTGACCTGGCCAGCCAGCCTCTCCACCAGCCCAGGCTGCTGGCCTAAGGATTCACACAGGCTCTTCTCCCATGACAGAAGTGACAGGTTAATAGACTCGGTGCCCACTCTACAGATTGAGCCTGGATATTCTCCAAGCAGTTGTTCTCGAATGCCTGCCTTAGGATTTCAGTTTCTGTCTTCACAGAGATCTGGGTGAGCAAGACTGGCCAGGATAGAGAGAAAATGTGAAAGGGTTTGGAGCTAAGTCTTACCTTTTCTCTTTAGGGGCATTCAGATGACAAACTGGAAAATGTCACTAGTGAAGAAAAAAATCAGAGAGTTCCCAGTTGCACACTTGGAGCCTATTTTTTGTACATAGGTATATTCAGTAAGGTTGACTGAAAGTTAAGCTAATACTTAAGAATGTGCACCTGCTGGTCATTGCTCATTCCTTTTATGTCTGTTAGAGTCATTTTATCCCTCGGACCACCTTAGGGCAATATTGATATACCCATTTCACAGCTGAGGTATATCAAGTCAAGGTTCTTGACTTGCCCCAAAGTACAGTACACCACAAAGCTCATTCAGAATATGAAATTGGGGCATTATTAAAGATATTTAGCAGCACTTTCCTATCTCAGTCAGAATACTTCAACCTGCAGGGGTTTAGGAAACATGTTAGAATGCAAACTCCTTGAAAGAAGGGATCATCTGTGTTCTTCATCTGTTTCTCTAGGGCCCAGCACATAGTGACTGTGCAAAGAATAAGTATTTAATAAGTGGGATAACAAGTATACAGAGCAATGGGAAGAGGGATGGATGGATGGATGAAAATATCACCTTCCGATAATTTTTCTGTCAATACAGACTCTATTATCTGTTTATTTTGCATTGATTTGCACATGATAAGGTAAGGTTGACTTCTTTCATACCCTTCTAATATTAAAGCTCAATAATTGGGAAAATCCCAGCTCTTCATTTTTATTTATCATGCAAGGGATACTACCATGTGAAAATAGGGACTCATTAAACTCTGTTTGCGCAGATCCTTAGAGTCCAACTTCAAGTGACATTGCCAAGAAGCTTATCATCATTTTAGCTTTCGTGGAAGGCATGCTATTCTCTTTCCTCCTCTTCTGTGGACTCATTATTCTTCAAATTAAATATGTATTTAATTAAATGATGCATCAAGCACTCAGTGTCCATTTTGAAGTTTAGAACAAAATTCAAAAAATCCCAAACTCTTTACCAAGATTGAAAATGTCCTCTGTATGTTCTGGTCACCATTTATTCTCCAAATGCCCCTCCTAACCTGCCCCCCATTCACTGTAATCAACCCACTACCTGGTGTTTTTCCTTCTGAAACAAAGAAACTAGTTCAGACCATGCAGAAATACATATTTTTTAAAAAAAAAAAAAAAAAAAAAAAAAAAAAACAGAAAAGAAATACTTTCTTCTGTGTGTGTAGTGATCTCCTAGATCATCATTTGGTGACTTTCTTCTCATTCTGCAGAGTTATTGTTTATTTAACAATTATTAACCACATGCCAGCCACTGTTCTAGATGCTGACAATGCAACAAGAAACCAAACCAAACAAAGATCTGCCCTTAGGGAGTATAGATTTTCGTTGAGAAGAAAGATAAATAAGTAAATAATGATGTAGGTAAGGCAGTATTATATGCTTAAACCTCAGCTTCCCGACCTATAACTCACATCCTCTCAAACAAGACACTTTCAATTCTGTATGTAATCCAGTCTTGTTTTCCTATTATTTATGAAGACTTGAAATGACAGTATTTATTCAATCTACATGTTTTCTATGTTTTCCAAACCATAAGAGTCCTGAATCCAAGGATCTTGTCTATTACTCATTTTTATATTCTAGAATAGTCCTCGCAAAGAGGAGCTCAATGAAAAAAAAAAAAAAAAAACAACCAATGGTGCGGCATCATCTACCTATCACCTAGGAGTTTCCAGTTGAGCAGCCATGATCCTAAATGACCCCAAATCTGAGCATTGACATAATGTACAAAAAGTTTTTAATTTTGGAACACTTCTGATTTTGAATGATCAGATGAAGGATGCTTACCCAGTAAAATCTATGCAGGTATTCCAAAATCTGAAAAATTCCAAAATCTGCAACACATCTGGTACCAAGCATTTTGGATAAGGGATGCTCCATCTGTATTTCTATATGCATCAGAGGAGGATCCAAATGAGAAAAACTTTCATTAATTAGAAATCTACAGAATGCCAAGTACTATATTGGCTGTTGGAGACCCAGCAGTTTGTGAGGTTCACAAAAAGTATCATAAGATCCCAGAGCTACAGAGATACACTAGTTTTAAAAGAGTGAAACAATTTCTACATTATGACATTGACTAAAAGTGGCATAAGGTAGAGTATTATGATATATAGAAATTACTGGGGAGAGGGCTATTTGGAAAAGGTAGGTGCAGAGGGGTTTGCTAAAGGGGAACAAGGGGAGGCCCAATGGCCAAGAAGGAGCTGGCTGTTCGAAAGCAGGACCAGCACTTGCCAATTCCTGGTGAAAGGAGAGGGCACAGCATCCTGCAAAGCAGAAAGAAGTCTGTGTGGTTAGAGTGACCTGAGAGGGGGAGAATGGCAGAGCAGCACCTTGGGAAGGTACACAGGGCTGAGATCTTGAAGGTGAGGAGGTTAGAGCTGTTCTATTATTATTGGAAACCATAGGAGGCAGAATTGTGACAGGTCTAAATTACATTTTTAGATCCTGCTAGCTGCTGTGTAGAGAATAAATTATGGAAGGGCCAGAGAAAATGGCACTTAATCAGTATTTTTTAAAAAATAAAAGTTTTAAAGAAAAAACAGGAGTTTGTTAAGAGGATGCTGGTGATAAGGATATTGCAAACAGAGTCACACAGACAAAAGCTTAGAAGCAGGAAACAGCCTGACATTGAGGAACAACAGCTCATCAGACTGGTTGGAACTTGTAGGTATGTAAGGTGGACAATGTAGCCTGTATTAGCTGGTCAACAGATGCTGGCTGAATAGTGGAGTCCCCCAAGATGGTACTCAGCTTGAGGCTCAGCCACATTCAGTCTGTTTTTGCTATTTCCCATTTTTCTGGGTGTATCTCATCTTTTAGATTATAAATTATTTGTAAGCAGGGGGAGGATCTAATATGTCTTTCTCGTCAGCTGCATAATTGAACTTTGTTTAATTGAATTACAGCAATACTTGAAAATTACAAGATCCTGGGTGTGTGTTGTAAATGGATTAGAGCATAGATTTAGAGGTCAGTTAGCCTTGGACTCACCATTTTGAGCTCCACATATTACCGAGGTGAAGTTTGAAAAATATTTAGGATCACATGGGAAATGGTGGAAATCAAACCCTACCTCTTAGGGTTGTTGTGAGAATGGAGATAAATATCTGTAACCCTGCCAAATGGAATCACAGCACTGTACCATTTGATGAACAGCAGCGATTTGTGGTGGGTGTGTGACAACAGGGTTGGTGTCTATCAAGGTCTCCAGATAGGTCATCAGGAAACAGGCTCCTGGTTAAAGTCTGCCACCAGCTCACGAGAAAGACCTCGGTTCCATCTCCATAAGACAAACAGGGTGAGATGTTTTGGCACACCTCAAAGCAGATACTCTGAAATTTCAAAAGCAGATTTTAAAAGTCTGATCTGAATAATCAAAATGAGGACTAGTGGTCACTTTGTTTCCTGTTGCTGAAATTGCCTCTGGTTTGTTAAGAATCTGCTTCAGCATTGCCTAGAGAGAAAAAAAAATGCTTTTAAAATGTTTTTCCCAAATTCCCAGTGGTTCTATTGGTCCTATCTTAACCTCAAATTGCAAGTTAAATAAATGCTATTTTTATTTTATAGGTGACAGTGGCAGACATAGGGAAGACTAACTCCCCATCACATTGTTCCAAACAAATGATTAATATATAGAAGAATTGATCTGTGAAACTGTTGGATCAGCCTCAAAAAGTTTTGAAAAAATATCATCCAAAATCCATTTATAAATTCCTTGACCTTCAGCATCATTTGGTGCTTTGTCATTTCCATTCTCCGGCCTTCCCTTCTTATAGAGTAGCTTGTAGTACATAGAAAAGGCCAATGCACGAGGAACTAGGACATCTGTTTTCCAGAATCTTCTCTGCTATGTAACAGCCATGCTATATTGGGCAAGTTAATGAATATCTCTGAGACTGTTTCTTCATCTGTGAAATGCAGTGTAGTGCTACTGAGAGGATTAAATTAGATAACATATATATATATATAAAACTAATGCGAATATAGTTTGTTTAAAATTTAAGTAAGAGGGCAGGGAATGTGACTCAGTGGTAAAAGCACTTGCCTGGCATGTGTGAGGCCTTGAGTTCAATCCTCAACACTGCCAAAAAAAAAAAAAAAAAAAAAAAAGAGGGAGTAAGAGCCAGGCATGATGCTGGACGCCTGTAATCCCAGAGGCTCTGGAGGCTGAGACAGGAGGATCTCAAGTTCAAAGCCAGCCTCAGCAACTTGGTGAGGCCCTAAGCCATGTAGCAAGATCCTTTCTCTAAATAAAATATTAAAAAGGGCTGAGGATGTGGCTCAGTGGTTGAATCCCTGTACCAAAAAAAAAAAGAAAAACAAGTAAGAGCCAGGGTATGGTAGCATATACCTCTAGTCCCAGCCAGTCAGGAGGCTGAGTCAGGAAAATGGCTTGAACCCAGGAGTTTGAGGTCAGTCTGGGCAGCATAGTGAGACCCCATCTTCAAAGAAGTGACTGAATTGAATGGGAGCTTCTCAGAGTTTCTCTACTCTCACATCTGTAGCAGATATAACCGTCTCTCATTATGGCTTTGGACAATAGTTTGATCTATCATCCGGGGTCCTCTTTGCTGTGTGCAAAGATGACTTCCATTGCAGTGTGAGCTACTCGTGCTATGTTTGACTTCAACTAGTGCACTCCCTGTGTGAGGTGCTATACAAGCTAGTAATTGAGACCCCAGATTCTGGAGCCAAAGTCTTGGATCTATTCTCTGCTGTGCCACGTCCACTCTGTGAAATTCAATTATGCCTGTCCTGTCAATTGCCCTTGGGAAAAATTCCATCTACTTCAAAGAATCAAGGGAATTGATATACAAAATTGGAACAATGCCTAGCATATAGTAAGTGCTCAGCAGTTATTAGTTATTGTTACTGTTTACATGTCCTCCTTATAAATGAGATCAATGGTCTGACAACATAGCTTCAGAGTTAATCCCATTAATCTTGCAACGTAGACCAGAGGAGAGAGTGTATTTTGTGAGGTTATCCAAGCACTGTAATAACACTTACTTGGTCATCATAGTTTTGTGGTCCTTTGTGGAAAGAATTGAATTGTAAATACATGAATAAAAGAAAACAAATCCTGAGTGCCTGGACCTGAGGGATACTGGAGATGCTGTACTGGTTGTTTGTTACTGTAGAGGTCATAGTAGAATTAATATGGTCATGTCACAGGTTGTGGTAAGTTCTGTGTGTGCAGATGCATATATGTGTGTGTAAGTCTATAGTACATATATGTATAAAGATGTACATATGTGTGTCCACATGCACACTCTATAAAAATTGTAGGATAGAAACACTAGGGCTGGAGATAGTGCTAGAAGTTGAAGCACAAGTGAAGTGTGTAGGAGCAGAAGTGGAAGGAGTGAAAGCAGTGAGCACTTTACACCAAGCACTGCATTATGCACGGCATGCTTTACACAGCCTCAGCCTCACACAGGAGGACTATGGGAGAAAGAGATTTGGGCCAAACTGCCTGTCCAAGGTCATAGCCAGGTAGAGCTAAGATCAACCCACATCTGTGTTTCTGAATCCGGTGTCAGTTGTTCCCTTCACTTGCAGAAGACAGATATTCTAATAGATATGAAACAAAAACTTACCTTCAAAATATCTCATATTTTTGTGAACTCAGCATGAATGCATTTTGAGATGCATTCTGGGTAGCGCAGATGTCATGTTTTAAAATTCTAATCACATTTAATTCAAGAGAAGGATTTCTTTTTTTTTTTTTAATTTTTTATTTACTTATTGATTCATTGAACACAAATGGAGTACAGCTATTGTTTCACTGGTGTGACTCTACTTTGTGTACAACCAGTGAAACAATAGCTGTACTCCATTTGTGTTCAATGAATCA
>JAJEJO010001964.1:41065-60784 GCA_020662805.1 Glaucomys volans
GGGATTGGCTGATCTCACGGATGATGTTGGAGACTGTTATGCTAAGAGAAGGATTTCTTAAGATGAAGGAAGGGCTTTGGGGAGAGTCCTCTTGTAGGAAGTAGTCATTGGAAATAGGAATTTGTCCAGCTTTAGACTTGGAGTAATTGAGACATCAAATGGCTCATATTCTTTGTCATCAGGACCTAGAGAATGTCCCCAAGTGCAAATGCCAGCCAAGCTACTCCTATTCTTCCAGTTTCCAAAATGCATAGCCCATTGAAATCAAAAGTGAAAGAAACTGAATTTTCAACCTAAGCTCACCCTTTTGACAAAGTCAACATAAAAGTATGCTAGAAGCTCTTGCTATTCAAGTCTCAATCTTTCTACTACTTAACACAAGCTCTTCTTTAGTTTTCCAGAACTTTCTTACAGTGAGATTTTTTACTCTGTCTTGCACTGTGGCACAGGGAGAAAGCAAGAAAGAAAATTCGCATGTTAGGCTTTTTCCATTTCAGCTATTCCCACAATGAAACATCACAGTGACCCTATGAAGAAATTGAAGTTCTAAGAACTTAGAGGACTGCGCAGACCACACAGCTATGAGTGATGCATCTAGTGAATCCAAGTACAGGATATCACATATGGCAACCCCTCAAGAAAAAGTAGCTATTACTAGGATTGATAATTTAACTGAGTGAGTGAACAGATCTTTAAATGAGCTGCGTGATCCAGTTCTCCAGAGAGTACAGCCTAAGACAGAGGTAGACAGATTATTCTCCAAAAGACAATAGAGATTCTGCAGAGGCATGTCAGGGTTGTGGTCCAAAGGTAGATGCGGCAACTGGAACCAACCGTGAGAGGAGGTCATTTGTACGTGCTGCAACCAGAGAGATTCCCACTTGTTCAAAAATCTGTTTCAAAACCAGGATTTCAAAAATCTAGTCAGAGTTAGGACATCTCTGATTTTGTAAATTATCTTTAACAACAGTTGAGCTCTTGCTGCTTCTTTTTTTTTATTTGTTCTTTTTAGTTATACATGGACAGTAGGATCTACTTTATTATATTTGTGCAAACGTGGAGTACATCTTATTCTAATTAGGGCCCCAGTCTTGTAGATGTGCATGATGTTGAGATTCACTGTGGTGTATTCATATATGAAAATAGGAAAGTTATGTCTGATTCATTCTACTGTCTTTCCTATTCCCATCCCCCCTCCCTTCTCTTCATTCCCCTTTGTCTAATCCAGTGAACTTCTATTCTTCCTTTCCTACCTTTTGTTATGGATTAACATCCACATATCAGAGAGAATATTTGGCCTTTGGCTTTTGGGATTGGTTTATTTCTGTCGAAGTTTCTTGACAAAGAGAATGTTGAAGATATCATTAAGAAACACTGCAGGGCTGGGGATATAGCCCAGTGGGTAGATGCTTGCCTTGCATACACAAGATCCTGGGTTCAATCCCCAGCACCACAAAAACAAACAAACAAACAAACAAACAAACAAACACTGCAGCCAGGCATGGGGGTGCACACCTATAATCACAGTGGCTCTAGAGGCTGTCAAGAGGATTGTGAGTTCAAAGCTAGCTTCAGCAAAAGTGAGGTGCTATGCAACTCAGTGAGGTGCTATGCAACTCAGTGAGACCCTGTCTCTAAATAAAATGCAAAATAGGGCTGGGGATACGGCTCAGTGATTGAGTGCCCCTGAGTTCAATCCCTGGTACCCCCCCCAAAAAAGAAACACTGCAACTCTATTATGTCATATATAAATTATCAGCAGTTTCCTATAAAGAAGTATTAAAAGGTAGAAACTTGATGCTTTATCAGTAATGAAGGCACTTTAAAAAATACAAATCTCAAAGCTTATCTTTTAAAAATATAATAATTTCCCCAATATAATATTACTAGTGCCCTTGGGAATGCCTAAGTGCAGAGGGCAAGTATTTCATTCAATATGTACAATATACCTTTAAAGTAAATTTTATTATTACTATTTTGTAGATAGGAGATGGAAGCTAAAGGTATTTATCCAGTACTTTATAATGAGGAAGTGGGAGTGAGCTGGGATTCAAATTCTTATCTGTCTGAATCCACACTCCAGGTCTGGCTATCACACTGTGCTGCCTCCAATCAGGCCTATGGTCCTGGAGACAGACATTTGTCATAAATGTGGAAATAAAGAAATTGGAGCATAGATAAATTTAAATCACAGAGTTATTTCCTCCTTGCAATTCAAGTTCTCTATATTGATCCACACTGTATAAATTCAAGGTGGATCTCAGGTCTAGCTTTAATGCACTGGAAAAAAAGATAAAAGACATTCTCAGGCAGCAAAGAAGGAGGCACAATATCCTCTTTGCCTTCCAGTGTTAATCCTGGACTGCCTCTCTCCAAAGATAATTGATCTCAAAGATTTTTTTTTTTTTTAAGAAAAACACTGGATTGAAATTCTTTATCATCATGTGAAGTCAGATATTTATTCATTTCTGACAAAAGTACAAGAAATTGATTAGACATCTTCTTTCAATTTTTCCACAAATTGTTTCTTATTAATAAAGCTAATTTACCATAGACCCGATGAGGTTGTTAGGGCAGTAGTGCATGAGATATAAGGCATGGGCTATAATTTAAGGAAGTTTCTCTCAATTACTTCATGTGGAGAGAAAGGGAGAGAAATATGAAGGGAGAAGTTACTGAAGCGTTAGAGTTCATAGTGTTTCTATGAAGTGAACTATCCCTATATCTTTAAAAATATTATAAAGAATATGCAAAAAAAAAAGAACAGAAAGCATTAAATGGTCAAAAAAAGGGGAAATTATTGAGTTTCAAGGTGCTTATGATGTAATAGTAAATACAGGAAACAAAGGGAAAAAGAGAACTCCAACCTTTTCTGTGATACCAACTGTTATGAATATAAATACAAATGGGAAAAATCAGGAAGAATACCTAGATGCAAAGACCTCATTCTGTGAAGGGGTAGGGAAGGGGTAGGATGATGGTAATGGTTCTGCTCCAGGCTACCCACACCTGGTGTCATGCAGCCAGAAGAGTTTCTACATGTTGCAGGTGCCCCTGAAGTCTCTTGGTTTCATTCATTCTTCCATTTCTCTTTCTTCTTTCCACAGCCAACTCTTATCATGAATTTAGGAGTGTATCTATTTTGCATATTGTTATACTTGAACTACAAACTCATACATCTGTTAAAGTGCTTAATTGTTATATAAATGGCATCTGGCTTGATCCTTCTGCCACGTGTTTTTTACCAAGGCTATTTCCCTAGTCTGTGTTGGTGTATGTAAATCCAGTTTATTCATTAGAGTTGCTATGTTGTATTTCATCAAATGAACATGTCATCATTTATTTATGTATTCCTTTACTCAGGGACACTGAGGCTGTTTTAAATTTTCACCATTTCAAACAATGCTGCAGTAACCATCCCCCAAGACTTCGAGGTGAATACAAGCAACTTTCTCAAAGCTGCTTACCTAGAAGTAGAATTTCTTTTTTGGGGAGGTACTGGGGATTGAGTTCAGGGGCACTTGAGTTCAAGGGCACTTGAACTCAAGTGCCCTTGAACTCAACCCAACCCTATTTTGTATTTTATTTAGAGACAGGGTCTCACTGAGTTGCTCAGCACCTTACTTTTGCTGAGGCTGGCTTTGAATTCAGGATCCTCCTGCCTGAACCTCCCAAGCCACTGGAATTACAGGTGCGCACCACTGTGCCCAGCTAAAAGTAGAATTTCTAACTAATAAATAAATAACTCTGGTGTTACTAGATACTGAAAAATTATCCTCCAAAATGGGTGTGCCAAGTCTTATTCTCAGAGCACAATAAAAGATTTCCTGTTTTTCTGTTTTCTTGCCAAAAGAGGTATTATTGCTAATCTGTTGGGTATGAACTAAATTCTCATTGTCTTGCTTTCCATTTCCCTGTTTACTGTGAGAACAAGAGTTTACTTTTGTGTGTGTGTGTGTGTGTGTGTATTCACACAATGAATTTATTTTTATGTGGTGCTAATGATTGAACCC
The DNA here is from genome assembly GCA_020662805.1 of Glaucomys volans. Taxonomy (NCBI): domain Eukaryota; kingdom Metazoa; phylum Chordata; class Mammalia; order Rodentia; family Sciuridae; genus Glaucomys; species Glaucomys volans. The sequence continues at coordinate 45,079 of JAJEJO010001964.1, forward strand.
AGGGCCTCACACGTGCTAGGCGAGCACTCTACCACTGAGCCACAACCCAGCCCCCAAGAGTTTACTTTTAAGACTCTCCAACTTTACTGTTCTGTAATGTTGGTCACATACATTTGCCCAGCATTCCCTGGATTTGTCTTTTTCCTATTGCTGAGGTTCCTGACAGAGTATTTGTAGGTATTAGCTGTTCCTTCCTTACACTTCACCATTAGTATGACATTTGGAGGTTAATCTAAGTTAAGAAAGTTTAACTCTGATAAGTGCTTTTTTCAACCTATTAAAATAATCTGTTTTTCCCCTCATTAAAACAAAGTAATTATAGTGATACATCTTCTGATGTTGAGCCATCCTTGAAATTTTACTTATTCTTGAATTATTTTTAACACTGATTAATTCATTTTTCTAGGGTTTTATTTAATGAGTTTGGGCTAAAATCTCTTCAGTGAAATTGGGCTATCTTTTTCTTTTATTGGATGATCATTTTGTGGTTTCCATATGAAAATTATACAATTCTCTTAAAACCAGTAGTTTTTCCTCTTTTTTCTGTCCTCTGAAATTTCATTAAAACTTGCCTAAAAAAATCATTTGGTAGAGATCAAAAAGAAAGGTGCTGGAGGGTGTGGTGGGTAGAGGGTGGAGTGGGGACAGGCCTTTTCATGACCTATTGGCCTATTTGGTTTCTTCCTTAGTCAGCATGATACTTTTATGTTTCTATACAAATTTGCTAGTTTTCTCTAAATTTTCAAATTTATTGGCAAAAAAGTATAACATTTTCTGAGATTTTTGAAAACATAAAACTACTTCTAATTTTATCTCTGTTCTTTTCTCTGTGTGTGTATATTTACACTCATATTTACTGGTTTTTTATTCTTGCTAAGTTTTGTCAAATTGATATTACTAAACCTACTTCAGTTGGGTTTTTGTTAGTATTTGGTTTCAATCTTCATTTCTTTATCTGGAATCTCTGGTGTTTGGGCTAATGCTTTTTAGCAGCATTAGCTGGATTGTTAAAATATTCACTTTGTTTTATGGGAGTAGATCAATCTACGTGCATTAATTATAATTCTTGATCTATTTTGGACTTTTGTGATTACAAAATTTATATAGTTCCTCTACTTGCATTTTGTCTTCTTTCTCCTCCTCCTCCTTTTTTTATATGGTTTTCCTTTCTCCCAGTTGAGAGTTAAATATTGTATTTCTTTTCTTTTTTGCGCATATGGTTAACTTTTGACATCTACGATTAACTAAGTCTAATGTTATTCAGAATTTCTAATCTGCTCCTCAATAATACAAAGACCTGAGAACAATTTCCAATATCACTCTCCCACTGCCTTCCATATTAATATGTAATATTGTAATTCTCTTAAACTTCTCCAAATTAGTAATTCTCACAGCCAATATTTGTTCAGATTTCCCAATAACTTTATTAATTTCTTTGCTCACCCTGTTCCTTATATCATACTAGTCCAAGTTCTTCTTAGCAAAGTGTGTTGTTCTGGCGTATTTCAGCAAAGTCTGCAAGCACTTGCATTCTAAGAAGTCTTTGCTTCTCCCTCACCCTTGAGTGATAATTTAGCTGGAATGGAAGTTTCTATCGACGGCTTTCCTCCCTCAGTGTTTTAAGGTGCTTCTCCACCAACTACTGTACTAATGAGAAACGCATTGCCAGTCTGATTTCTGTCCTGAGTTGACTGTCTTTTCTTCTCATGTAGCTTTTACACTTTTATTTGACTTGTGCTTACTTATTACAAACTGTATGTATGGATTTACTATTATTTCTCATTATTAAGGCTGATGCAACAAAAAGATTCATGTCCCTTTCAATTTTTGAGAAGTCTTTGATGATTGTCATTTGAATAGTGGCTCCTTTTCATTAGTTCTTTTTCTTCTTCCCTTCCAGAATTCCTAGTCTATTTATGCAGCACCTTCTCAGTCCATCCTGTCTCTTAATTTCTCTCTTATTACTTTCTATATTTTAATTTGTCTACTGCACTTGGGTGATTTTCTCAGGTCTAACTGGTTTGCCAGTTTCCTTTGCTGCTGCACCTAATCAGCTTTTCAGCTTCTACATTTTTTTCCTATCAAGAACTATAATTATAGGCTGGGGTTGTGGCTCAGTGGTAGAGTGCTTGCCTAGCATGTGTGAGGCCCTGGGTTCGAGTCTCAGCACCACATATAAATAAATGAATAAAATAAAGGTCTATCAACATCTAAAAAAAAATTTTTTTAAAGAACTATAATTATGATTTCTATAACTCCTTTCTCCTATCCTAAATCTACCTAATTGCTTTTATTACTCAATTTCTTTGAACTCTTAAAACACACTTATTCTAAATTCCTTTTCATAAAACTCTATTGTTTGAACATCCCCCATGCGCCCCCCCACCCCCACTAGCTGCATCTCCTGCACATGCTATGGTAGCCCATCTCCTTGCATGGTTTTGTTCTGGGCTTTAAGCCCATTTTTTTTTTTTAATTTCTTGTTTTAAGATATACATGACAGTAGGCTGTATTTTGACATATTATGAATACATGGGGTGCAACCTCTTACAATTTTTATCCCATTCTGTGGTTGAACATGATGTGGAGTTACACTGTTCATATATTCATATATGAACATAGGAAAGTTATGTCCGAAACATTAACTGTCTTTCTTATTCCTATTCCCCTTCCCTTCCCTTCATATCTCTTTGGCTAATCCAGTGAGCTTCTATGCTTCCCCTCCTTACCCTCCCTTGTTATGGGTTAGCTTCCACTTATCAGAGAGAACATTCGGCCTTTGGTTTTTTGGGATTGGCTTAAGTTGGGACAGTTTTCTTTGCAGACATAGGTTCCAGAGGTTGTGGGCACATCTTTACAGAATTATTTCAGATTTTCCTTTATAAGGAAGCCTTGAAGTTCACAATTTGGGCTTTGTGTCTCTGGAATGTACGCGTTGGATGAGTTTAGATCCCACGTTGATGCTGGGTTTTGAGTTTTTGATTTCTCAGCCATAGCCATAGTCTTTCAAATCCCCTAGCCATAGTCAGAGAACAAAATTTCTTGCTCATTCTCTGTAGGAGGGTAAGGTTTCTTTCTAGAACTTGCTTTACAGATGGGGCAGCATTTTGTGACTCTGGACTTTATGCTGGTAGCTCAGTGACAGCTTCCTATTCAAATGAAGCCTGTAGCTCAGACTTGCCTCTGACTCAGACATTATACCCCCAACTGTCCGATCATTAAGTCCTCTCTTTATCTGGCCTCAATATCCCTTGGAGCTCCTTGACTACCATACTCCTTTGCATCTTTTACTGTGGGTTTTCTCGCCATGTCTGGCACCTGGGGATTTTACTTCATTGATTTCCACGTGAGCTATGACATCTCTGTGCAGTTCTTTGTACTGTTATATTTCCTCTAGGACCTCTGTGAGTTTGCAGGAGGAGAGTGTGCCTTTCATGTCTGCTCAGATCACCATATTGGCCACACTTACATTACTTTCTAATGAGGAAAAAATACAAAGAGTTTTAAACTGTGTTTAAAGAAATGTTTTGTTTTAAGCCACCTTTTTTCTCTGTGCTTCTCAGTGCTGAATGTGAAGAACCACATAATTATGAGGCGACAATTTCATATCGGAGACACTCTGGCAACTCCATTAAGCTGTGCACTGCAAAAGAAATTGCTGATTGTAAGTCTGCTAAGCCAATTAATATTGTAGCCCTGTGCGGAATAAAAATGTGTCAAAAATGGTATTTTTCCCTCTGGCAAACTGTAAGTTTAAAAATTCACAGCCATTCTGCTCTACCATCTCATTTCTTTTTATTTTTTGTCACGTCTGATCTCTTAAAAATATAAATAAGTCCAGTTGGGCATCAGTGCTATTTATGACTCCTATTACTGTCTTCTTTCTACCATTTTTTCTTTTTTTTTATTTTCTTTTCCAATTGACTTAGCTGCTTTGCTTTTTGTAGCTAGGTAGGAGAAAAAAAATCAAGACATAGTAATGCATTTTCCTTCTCCTTCTATAGAAACCTCATCTTTCTTCTCATGGTGTCTTCCTTGAAGTCCCCTGGTTACTCAACTGAATGGAGACAGAGATAACAGACCATGAGAATTAGGTTCCTGTGTTCAGTCCGAATGGGAGAAGGGAATTTATTTAATGGATCCGACCAGTTTCAGAGCTGAGTCTTCCTATCTCTGGTATTGACAACAATACTCAGACTTTTTGTGAAAAGGGAGACCCTCTTAGATAAAAACAGGAGAAACAGGGACTCATAACATTACGCAAATTTTAATGTCTCTCTTCTGCCTAAACAATCTGTTATCTGCAAAATCATAAATATTAGTGCCAGAATAAACACTAGTGATTGCCAAACCCGTACTATGGACTACAGTTCTGTATTAGGTCCTGTGTGCTTGCCTGTAATAGAGTGGTTTTATCATGCACCCTTAGCAACAGGAAACTGAAGATCAGAGGTTGAGCTGTACAAGATCATACAAGTTATACTTTGTAGAGCAACCGTGGGAAACAAGGTCAGCCTCCCTCAAAATCCCACACTGCTTCCACAGGTTTTTGCTGCTTCTCATTCATGGAAGGGTATCTTTCCTGGAAGGAAGGTTAAAGAGAGATCATCTGGTCTCATCAATTTATTACACAGAACAAGAAGCTGGAGGCTTGAGAGAAGAAAGTCATTTTCTTGGGAATACACTTAGGAAGTTCATGAGGACCCTATTGAAATTTCCTTCCCTCAGCCAGGAAATAAGAGATTGGAGAACTACTAGGAAACTCCCTCTCCCCTCAACTGGGCAGAGTTAGGGTTTTCCCTATGTTTTATAAAATGCTCCCAGAGGGCAATGCTGCAGTGTCAGGGTGTTGGGCACCCCACCTTTGAACAGGGCTTTTCACGTTCTAGGGTTCCCTCAGGTCTCCCAAGGATCTGGTACAATTGTAGATTCTGATTCAGTAGCTCTGGACTGTGGCCAAGATTCCCTGGTGATCTGCTGCTGTTGGTTTGAAGACTGCACTTTGGATAGAAAGGCTTTTGGCCCCATTTGGGTTAAATTCCAACTGCATGCCCTTCTACAAGGCCAAAGGTATACAGAGACAAGGGGATGCTCCAATCAGAGACCTTCTCTCTCTGGATCACAGGAGACTGCCCTACTGCAGAATCCAACCCTGTGCAGTGACTCCCCCAGTCCTGATTGCATCTTCTCCCCAGGTCCTTCTTCCGCAGGAAAGACTGGGCTTCAGGGAAGCTTTGGGGATGGGGAAAAGCGGATGGAGCTTGGATTCATGCAAAGGTCCTCACGGTATAGGGCAAAGCTGAGAACTGAATATGGGAAACGGGGCCAGAGATCAGTACTTATTCTCTCCAGGACACAAATCCTGAAGGTGAGACTTCTAAGGGGCTTCATTTTAAATTACCCAAAGCTGGAACCACTAACTCAGGCCTCTGTTCAGTCTTTCACTTAAGGATCCTGAGTTGTGTGTTACGGGCAGTGCTCTGCTGCCAAGGAGCCATGTGTTTATGACTGAGAATAGAAAGGGCTTTGAAAACAAGCCCCCTGATCCAATTGAGAGATAACAGAGCACAGAGCAAGAGGAAGCAGGAGTCGGGGAGGATTGGTGGCTAGGCCTCCCCCTGCCAGAAGGGCGTCTTTGTGGGAGACAAGAATAGATCTGCTAGGCCTGAAGAATCTGAGGGACTATAGCCTGGGATCAAGAGTGTGTGATGTGTCCCTTCCCCTGTCTTTCTCTAAAGAGCCACAACATAACCCCCTTCCAGGAAAAAGAGAAAGAAGGTCGCTAATTGGAGCTATTTTACCCCAAACTGTGCTTGCTTCTTTATTTGACTGTTTTACTAGTGTCTTCCATCCTCCATACTTCACTGGATGACACATGAACCTTAGTTTCCTCATCTAGAAATTGGATATATCTCTTTTGTGGAGTTTTTCTGTGTGTTTGATAAAATGATACAGTTAAAGTCAAGCAGAGCCCTGCTTCTGGAAAGATGAAGTCCATGTACCTTCCTCTATCCTTCCTGCTAAGTGTAGTTTTTTAAATGTGGTCATTATATACATATAAAATATATAAAAATAAACATAAGAAGACAAGAAGACTCTGAAAGGTAGAAGAAGATGGACCATCTAAGAACACTGAAACCCAATGAAGGAGGATAAAGTGGTGAGTTTCTTCGATCTTCTTTCAAAAGCTGGAGGAAGATAAAAATATCTATCTGTGGAAAGGTAAAATGTTTCCAGTCAGATTCGATCAAATAAGACTACAACAAGATATAATCAAACTGTCAAAAATCAAAGACACAGGAGATTCTGAAAACAGCAAGAAAAAAAGCAAATCACATAAAAAGGAACTCCAATATGTCTAGAAGTGGTTTTCTTAGCAGAAACCTTACAAGCCAGGAAGAGAGTGGAATAAAATGAAAAGTGGTAGAAAAAATAAAAAAACTACCAACCAGCAAAACTTTATCCAGTTAAGTTGTCCTTCAGAAATAAAAAAGAGATTAAGACTTTCCTAGGCAAATAGAAGCTAAGGAGATTCATCACCACTAGACCTGTCTTACAAGAAATGCTAATAGGAGTTTTTCAAGCAGAAAGAAAAGGACACACATTAGTAACATGAAAACATATAAAATCAATGTAAAAATTTACTGGTAAAATAAGTACACAGCAAATTCAGAATTATAGCATAATGGTGGGATGGGAATCACTTTCATCTTCAGTATGAAAGTTAAAAGGTAACACTATTAAAAATAACAATAGCTATAATTGATAAGGATATGTAATATAAAATATGTAAATTGTAACAACAAAAAGTCAAAATGTGGAAGAGGTAATAAAGTGGGGTTTTTTTTTGCAATCAGTCATAATGGAAAACAATATGAAATTTCTCAAAAAATTAAAAACAGAACTATATGATCCAGTATTCCTACATCTAGATATAGATCCAAAGGAAATAAAATCAGTATGAAGGAGATTTGCACTCCATGTTCACTGCAGCATAGTTCACGATAGCCACAATATAAATCAACCTAAGTATCCATCAAGCAAGGAATAGATAAAGTAAATATGACGTATATTCATAATGAAATGTTATTTAGCCTTAGAAGGAAATATTGTCATTTATGATAATATGAATGAACCTGAAGGACATTATGCTAAGTAAAATAAGCCAGACACAGAAAGATAAATACTGTATTATACTTGTTTAGAAGTGGAATCTACAGTGAGTCTCATGGAAGCAGAGAGTACAATCAATGATAGTTCTCAACAGCTGGGAGCAGGAAGAGGTCGGGAGATGTCGGGTCAAAGGAAACAAAATTTCAGTTAGGGGAAATAAGAGATTTAGTGTACACTGGTGACTATAGTTAATACAATACATTGAATATTTTTAAAAATGCTACGAGTAGATTTTAAGTGTTCTCACCACAAAAAGTAAATGAAATAATATGTACATTAAGTGGTTTGATTAAACCATTTCACAAAGCATATGTATATCAAAATATCATGCTATACATCCTAAATATATACATTTTACCTTGTCAATTAAAAATTACAAAGGAAACATCTCAAACTACAATCTAAGATCTTACCTAGAATACATAGAAAAAGAAGAGCACAAAAAACCCAAAGCAGGTCGCAAAAAAGAAACAACAAAGAATAACAGAAGTAAATGGAATTAAAATAAGAAAAACAGAAAAATCAATGAAACCAAAACTTTGTTCTTGGAAAAGATCAATAAGATTGACAAACCACTAGCAAGACTGACAAAGAAACAGAAAAAAAAGATACAAAAATCAAAAATGAAAGAGGGATATCATCACAGATCCTGCAGACATGAAAAGAATAATAAAGGAATATTATAAAGAACTGCATACATATAAATTTAACAACTGAGATAAAAATGGAGCATTTCCTTTAAAAGCCCAAACTATCACAACTCACCCAACATAGATCATTTGAATATTCCTGTAACTCTTGAAAATGGATTGCATAATTTTAAAAGTCCCCCACCATTATCCCTAAGTCCAGGTGATTTCACCAGAAAATGCTAACAAATATTTAAAGAATTAATACCAATTCTATACAATCTCTTCCAGAAAAATGGAAGAGAAAACATTTTATTTATTTTGTAAAGCTAGTATTATCCTGATACCAAAACCAGACAAAACATGGTTAAAATAAGACATAAATAAGACAACTTCATGTTAATATTCTTTATAAATTGCATAAAAATCCTTAACAAAATATTAGCAAATAGAATTCAGCAAAATTTAGAAGGAATTGCACACCATGACCAAAAGTGCTTAATTCCGGAAATGCAAAACTGGTTCCATATTGAGAAGTCAATTAACAAAATCTACTATATTAAAAGACTAAAGAATAAAAATTACATAGTCTGCAAAAATGGATCAAATAAATGTACTCCCATTTATGATACAAAAATTCTTGAAAAATTAAGAAGAGAGGGGAATTTTCTCATCTTTATAAAGGACATATACACAAAAAAAAAAAAGAAAGAAAAAGAAAGAAAGAAAAGAAAAAGAAAAACCTACAGCTAAGCATGATGCTTAACCACAAATATGAAAGGTTTGACTCCCAAATTGGGAGCAAGGCAAGAATGTTCTCTCTCACCACTCTATTTAACACAGTGCTGAGAGTTCCAGCCAATCAATTAAGACAAAGTAAGGAAATAAAAGACATCCAGATTAAAAGGGAAGAAATAAAAACTGTCTTTCTTTGGAGTGACCTAATTGTCTAGGTAGAAATTCCTAAGAAATTTACAACCTCCCTCTCCTAAAAATCCCTCCCAGAACTAATAATTGAGTTCAGCAAGGTTGTAGGATACAATTTTATTTTTATATCTTAGCAGTAAACACGTGGACACTACAATTGAAAAATGCAATACCTTTTACAATCACTCAGAAAAAGATACTCAGACTGAAATCTAACACAGCATGTGTAAGACTTAAATGCTGAAAACTGTAAAATTTGGATTAAATAAATCAAAGAAAGTATAAGTGAATGAAGACACACACCATGCATTTGGATTAGAAGACTCAAGACAGTAAAAGTGACAAGTGAAAATCTCAACTCTTCCCTAGAGATATACAGGTTTAAAGCAACAGCAATAAAAATCCCAGCAAGATGTTTTGTAGACAAAGACAAGATTATTCTCAAATGCATACGGGAAAGCAAAGGAACTAAAATAGCTAAAAAACAGTTTTGTAAAAGAAAGATTAGGAAACATCAGGCCACCCAGTTTCAAGACCTACAGCAACAGTAATCAAGTAATCTGGCATTGGCAGAGAAACACACAGAAACCATTGGACCAGAAGTGAAAACTCAGAAATAAACCCATGCAAATGTGCCAAACTGATTGTTTTCTTTATGCAGATGCTAAAGCAATTCAATACAGGAAAGATAGCCTTTGAACAAATAGTATTAGAGCCACTGAATATCCATGGATTAAAACAAAATGAACCTAAACCCTTGAACTAATTTCACACCTTACCAAAAGTTCAATTAAAATGGGTCTTTCTTCCTTGCCTTATCCTCCGAAGGTGAGGAATCTAAATGGAATCCTTACATTAGGAGGGAGAGAATGAGGAGATTGGCTTTTGCTGTTGCCATTGAGCTCAGCCCTGCATGAATGAGGCCTTTTGAGGTCTTGCCCATCCTTACAGAACTCAGCCTTGGGTATACAGGAGTCAGGTTTTTCTGGAAGCTCTGCAGAATTGTCCTCAGAGGTTACCTGGGTCAATGCTTTTTGGACTGTGCTTCTGGGCCCCAGGGACTCCTCCAAATGGTGAAGTTCTGTTATGTTGCTGATTAACATTTTGTTTAAATAAACAAATCCATGATTAGAAGAAAGTTTGAAAGCCATTTCCCAATTGAGTGACCTGGGGCAAGTTATTTTACTTCCCTGTGTGTTACCTCATCAGTAAAGAAGGGGTGTTATCAGTGATTGTCATGAGAGTTGAATGAAGCAGTGCACTTAAATACCTAGCATAGTGCCTGCCAGCTATTAATGATATGTTAGCAAGAGTCATCTCATCTCCAGGTCTAACAGAGATGAAGGGACTTTTCCAAGGTCATGCAGGGAGTACATGGAGAATTAGTGGAGGGTCTCCCAGACTTGACCATCTTATGACACCAGCAGATGGAGGGTGTCTGAGGACCCCCTTCTGACATTTGTCCTTCCTCTGCCAGTCAAGGCAAAGCTATTCCGTGGAGAGAAAGTTCTATAACTCAGTGTAGAAAGTGAATCTGACCTGGACTGCAGGTCACATCCTCTTGCTAAATCTAGTTCCTTCCTGACCCCTTGGGATGCAGCCTTTTCCTACCTTGGAGTGCATTTGGATTGCAAAGCCTCCCTTCAGAGAATTCCCACTTTCTTAGAATATTAACATGATGAGTACATTTTTAAGAGAATATGTATTATCTCTGTTTACTAGACACAGTAATTGAGGTGTCTCTGAGCCTCGGTTTCACAGTTTCCAAAGCAGAATAAATAATATTTTCCACCTGTCCAGGTGGTTAGGGAAAGCAAATTAAATCATAATTTGTTCTTTGAAAAGAAAAGACAGGTAAATAGATTGAAGGAGATTTTGTTTTTTTTAAATTGGAAAACAAATCCATACTAGGAATGGGGCAAACTGTACCATAAGATTTTTTTCTTTTCTTTTCTTTTCTTTTCTTTTTTTTTTTTTTTTTTTTTTTTTTGGTACTAGGGATTGAACCCAGGGGCACTTTGCCACTGAGCCATATCCCAGATTACTTATCTATTTATTTGTTTATTTATTTATTTATTTATTTATTTATGAGACAGGAACTTGTTAAGTTGCTGAGGCTGGCTTTGAACTTGCAATCTTCCTGTCTCAACCTCCCGAGCTGCTGAGATCACAGGCACATGCCCCCACGCCCATCAAGAAGATACTTTTTAAAGTATTAATAGTTTAAAATTTTAAATCAAGGAGTAGCAGAATAGAATGTTTTCATTTTAAAATCACTGAAAATTAAAGTATACCCCAGGTAAAGTATCTATTACTAATCATCCTTGCAGAATTTTAGGTCTGTATGTCAACAATCATGTGCTGATGATCCCTAAGAAAAACCTGGGATTCCATTAATTTTATTTTGCATTGTGTATTTGCAATAATAAAAGCTTAGGAATGCAGCTTGTTGTTTGGTCAACGTTCTATACAAAACTTCAGGATTCTAGAAGCAAGAAAGAAACAAAATGGAGGAGTCCTACTTGTTACACACATATATTCATTAACAGCAGAGACAGAACTTTCATAAATAACTTCTAAGCAATACAAAACGAAAAAAAGGCTCAAATTAGCAATTTTATGAAAAAACATGTCACTTTTTATAGAACCCCTGCGGTTCTGCTAAGTATATGACATATCTAATATCATCGTCTTTAATTTCTCCATGAACCAGTTGCTCATTTTCACAGATGAACAAGGTGAGGCTCAAAGAAATGAAATAATTTGTCTGAAGTCCCCCAGGTAAAAAGTGGCAAGACTGGATTTGAACCCAAATTCTTGCTATTACTTATATTTGTTAAATTATTAAATACTATTTAAAGAAATTCACAGAGATATCAGAAAAAAAAAAATATTTGAGCCTTAGTTGGTGGGCTACTCTTCAAGCTGTTTCAGGAAACAACACACTTTGGGGCATGAGTTGAATTCATTTTGTCAAAGTAGGATTTCGGCCCTTTTTTCTTTCAAGTTTGCCTTCTCAGTACCACCCCTGAACTCCAGTGCTTTCTCCTAGGCATGGAGTGTGTATCTATTCAGTAAACCAAGAAACTTAAAATGGTTTTGTGTGCTTTCATTGACTATAAATTCCAACTTGGAAATTCCCACAGAAATTAAAACCTTGAACAGTGACCCTAGAATTTCCCAACCTGTCTAGACAGAGTGTCACGTAGATGGATGCTCTGAGGGTTCAAAACTCAACTTTACAGCCTTGCGTCATTGCTTTAATCCTGAGCACTGTAAGAAATGGGCGGGCAAACTGACCTGAAATAACTTTTATTTTGTGTTTATTGTAGCAACTTATGAAGTTGGAATTGAAGAACTCCAAAAGGTATTGTTTCTTCTGTCCTTATCACTGCGACAACTAAGAGTAAACAAGTCTACAGGGTTGATCCAGAGCACTTTCTCTGGTGAGAAAGGGAAGGTCTTAGTTTTCGGTTTTCTACTCATCCTCAGGCTTTTCCAGAATCCAGTGGCTAAGGGAAGAGACCCTTGGCATGGTACATTTCTTTATCTTGTGCTTTTGAGAAATCAGCCAGATCCCAGGGCATGCTTTATTGGCTCCTGCTAGGCGTGGTAACAGGTACCACCTTGGAGGTGATACAGCATTTGATTAAGGCCCAAGCAAGACCAGAGTTCCTGGCTTTGTGATCTTGAACCTCCATGGCCTTACCCATAAAATGGGGATGATAAAGCACCCACATGTGGGATCCTTGTGAAGATGAACATAAAGTAAACACAGGTAAAGAGTTTGTTAGTAAGTCCCTGAAACAGAGCATTCACCTCTGTGAGCCTCAGTTGTGTCCTCTATAAAATGGAGTCATCTCCCTGGGGTCAGGAAGTATATGCCTTGTAACTATATCTGAAGTAGTAGATGCTCAATAAATAAGGGGAACTATATATCTCTCACTGAATAGGTGAGAGAACCAAGTCAAAGTATGCAAGCACTTAGCACAGTGCCTCACTCACAATGGGTGCTTACCTAGTCTTCTCATGACGCCAGTTAATGTCCCACCCTTTCCTCACTGTGTTCATTTAGTCTACGTCCTTTATCTCTCTGCCTTGGTTCTCTTATGCTTTCTGATGAGGATTGTTCATTTGTAGCTAGAAAAATACAAATGACTATCATTCTTACAAGCAGGAGGAGAAACAATCTATAAAAGTGCTTCAACCTAGGCTGGGCACAGTAGTGCACACCTGTATTCCTAGTGACCCAGGAGGCTGAGGCATGAGGATCCCAAGCTCAGGGCCAGCCTGGGCAACTTAGCGAGGCCCTGTCTCAAAATAAAAAGGGCTGGGGATGTAACTCAGTGATAGAACACCCCTAAGTTCAATTCCCGGTACTGGGAAAATAAATAAGTAAAAGCTTCAGCTACCTGGTAACATCGATATATAATAAACCACCCTGCATAATAGAGCCTGCACATGACCATGTCTCTTACCTTTCAAATAAAAAGGCATGAAAGTATTTTTAGTTTTTAAATCTTTTAACCCTCAGATATGTTTTATATTCATTTCTATTTTTAAGTTTGGTGAGTGGAGTCTGATTTTACCCTCTCTGTTTATTTTGTTTTTTTTGATTTTCTTTATCCCAGTGCTAGGAATGGAACCCAGAGCCTCACACAGGCCAGGCAAGTTCTCTGCCACTGAGCCACATCTCTGGCACCTGATTTCATTCATTCTTAGTGTCTTGGAGTAGTCTTGACTGTAGGGCCAGTGGACAGCTCATGCTCTTGGGAGAAGCTCCAGGGCCCTTGTAGAAGAGCTCATTGCCTTAGCACCAAACCACCGCAACTCTGCTTTCTAGAATTGTTTTCTTTCTGACTATTACCATTCCCATCTCCTCTCAACACCTCTGTGCTTTCATCTGGCCAGCATGTACCAAGGCCCTGTTGTGAGCCAGGCACTCCTGCACACAAGGGAACACTAACCTCAGCCACCCTGTGAGCTGGGATCGCTGCTTCCGTGCCATAGATGGGAACGTGAAGTTTGAGAAGTTAAGGAAACTATAAACAAGGGAGCAGAGGCAGAAAACAAGCTCCATCTACCTGGTCCTTCTGCCAGTGTGAGGATTATATATAAAATCAAAACCAGCAGGCCCTGCACAAATGCCCGCAGGGCTCTCCTCGGAGGAGCGGATGGGAGCTAGGACACTGAATTCATGGTGGCCTCTCAGATGCTTATTTTCAGTTTTCTTCTGGGTTCTTGGATAGATTACAAGTAATTAATGATATCAGCTATGTGACCCCTGAAAAATTGAGGGACTACATTGTTATCAGTGGGACATAATTTTAATGGAGCCAACTCTAGATCCTGGGAGAACTGAGCTTGGAGCAGGGGGTGCAGTCAGTCAGGGAGCAATTCCAGCCTTATGTGCATACCTGCCTGTACCAGGTGTGCCGGCTGAAGCACGCACTGCCCAAATACCACAAATGCCTATTTCCTCTCATGATTCAGAAGTTCTTTATTCTACAAATGCATCCCTCAAAAGATGTACAGAGAACATTTTAATTTTCCAAGTCAAATCCTACATCCCCAGGCATGCAGAACTTCAGAATGCTTTTTCTCTTTTCTGATTGATCGCCAGCCCTACAGGCAGCATTTCACACACCTTTCCATGATAAACTTTGTGAAGATTGAGTTCCTTTGCTTGGTGCTGAGCTCTGTGGTTCCCCCACCCTTTCGTCCACCTCTTGATGATCTTTAGCTGTACAACAGAGCCTGATTTGGGTGGATTTATGAAGAATGACTCTTTTTCCTCTTTACTTTCAGCCTTGGAAGAGTTTTCTCCATCAAGAGCTTAGGTGAGTTTTATCTTCAAAAGGAAAGCATTAGCCACTGACCCTCTCATGACTAAACTAGTTTTCCTCTCTGGGCCAGCTGTGCCCAGGACTTGACCCACCTTCCCCTTGATGGTGTCTGATTACAGCAGAGGCTCGGTTATTCTTTCTCTCTCATTCCAGCCCATGTTGCACTCACTCAGCAAACTCTAGTTAACAGGGCAAAAAGGAGGAATTGCAGACAGCTGCATAGACAGGCACGTGGTCATCCAGCACAGGACAGGGTGTTAGGGCAGTAGAAACTGTGACTACTTGGGAGAATCGGGAAGATTCTCAGGTAAGATGTTGTAGACAAATCAATGAGGGTCTTTTTCCTCAATTTTTTATTGGTGCCTGATAGTTGTACATATTGATGGGATTTGTTGTTATATATTTGTACATGCACACAGTATCACAACATAGTTTGGCCAATATCACTCCCACTCTTTGTTCCCTTTCCTCTACTGATCTCCCTTTGATTTTTAGGAGATCCAACCCTACCTTTCTTTTCTTTTTCCTCTGTAGCTTCTGCATATGAGAAAAACACATGACCCTTGACCTTCTAAGTTTGACTTATTTCACCTAATATGATGGTCTCTGGTTCCATCCATTTTCCTGCAAATGCCATGATTCCTTTTTTTCTTAATGACTGAATAAAATTCCAATGTGTACATATGCCACATTATCTTTATCCATTCATCCATTGATGGACACCTAGGCTGGGTCCAGAATTTGGCTATTATGAATTGTGCGGCTATAAACATAGCATGCCTGTATCACTGTAGTAAGATGCCTTTGATCAAGAAGGGTCTTGTACTTGTCAGCAGTATGACATGCAGATGGCATTTCTGAAAAATAATTGGCTAATGAAAAAGGAGAGTTGCTCAAATGGGGTGGTGGGTTTGGACAATTATGAGAGTCTAGACTCGAGGACAAGCTGGGGGAAGGAGCAAAGAGAGGTGAGGTTGGAAAGAAATGTAGGGGTCAGGCTTGGGTTTTATCCAATAGGCCACAGGGAGTTTAAAGATTGTAAGCAGGAATCAACATTCTAGCATCGATTGCAGCAGGCCGGAACTCAGGGGAGCTAACTCTATGGTTGATCTGATCCTGATCCCTCCACAT